>WELB01000284.1:0-16786 GCA_009602725.1 Spirogloea muscicola | reverse complement strand
CCCCCCCCTCTTCCGTCAACCCCTCCCTATCATGATGTCCTGCATTCATCTCTACATCTTGAGACAAACCTCCTCCTATGCTCCTCCTTTGCTGTTTGTGAGCCACTGAGGCCAGCATAGCAACTCGCCTGTGCTTCCCGTGCAGCTGGTGGTGGCCAAGTATGTGGCTGCGGTGCTTGCCTTCTTCGCCACACTGGCGGCTATCACGCTTGCAGCGATGCACGGCTCGGGGCGTAGCACCCTCCTGGGCGTCGTGGCCGACATCATCACCATTGCCATGTACTCCTCCCCGCTCACCATCATGGTGAGTCCCCCTCCACAATGCCTCCCTCTTTTCGTTCTCCTCAACTTCGCTCTCCTTCTTCCTCGTTCCCCCTTCAACCACTCCCTCCTCTTCCCTCGGCATCTTCTTGGCTCTTTGGATTTTGTCCATTCTTTTCGGGCTGGCCTCTGGAAGCGCACTTTCTTCTTCCCACTCGACCCCTCCCTCCTCGCCAACATCCTTGACCTCACAACGTAGGTCTTTTTTTCCCCTTACAATTTCATCCCTAATGGCCAGACCCCTCCCAGCTCAACTTCCTTCTGCTAGTCATCCCCTTCCTTCCTCTCGTGGCTTGCCGGGCTTATTCAATAACCTGTTGTTGTCAACGTTTTGCAGCTACTGGTGATACGGACACGGAGTGTAGAGTTCATGCCCTTCTACCTCTCGCTCAATTCCTTCCTCAACGGCGTTGCATGGACAACGTATGCCATCTACGTCGTGGACGCCTACATCATTGTTCGCACCGCTCCCACGACCACTGCGCCTCCTTCCCCCTACCTCCAAGCGCCTGCGTCTTTCTCCATCTCCTTTCTCTTCCCAGCTTGCTCTTCTCTCCTTGTCCCCCTTGTTAACTTTTCCATTACATTGTGACCCCCACTTCCTGCCTCCTTTGCCTCCCAGATTCCAAACGTGGTTGGCGCACTGCTGGGCGCTATGCAGCTGCTGTTGTATGCGCGCTACCACCACGGCAAGACAGAAGCGCTGCCTCTGGAGGCGTCGTTGGCTGCTGACTCGGAGGGCTCCGCAGAGCTGGCCCTGCCCAAGGCCGATGCAGCCAGTAACAAGGCTTGAGAAAGGCTTGAGCAGTGCAGCCTCGTCTTTGCGTGACAGTCTGCGCCGATACATAGGTCACTTTACCAAGAGGCATTCATTCTGGTCCTGAGGCAGCAGTCTGGCATTTTGTAGATGTAGGGTTTACGATTTAGGGTAAAGCCTCTGAGGGCTCCGCGGAGCTGGCCCTGCCCAAGGTTGTCGCAGCCAGTGGCAATCTGAGGAATTGCAGTGCAGCCTCGTCTTTGCGCTGACAGTTTATGCCAATGCATGGGTCACTTTACCAAGAGACATTTTTAATGGTCTCGAGGCAGCAGCTTGGTACTGACGTTTTGTAGATTTGGGGTGTAGGGTCTAGGGTTCAGCCTCTGAGGGCTCCGCGGAGCTGGCCTAGCCCAAAGCTGTTGCAGCCAGTGGCAAATTGAGAGATGCAGTGCAGCCTCGTCTTTGCGCTGACAGTCTGCGCCAATACATGGTCACTCTGCCACAAGACATTTATTTTGGTCTTGAGGCAGCAGTACTGGCATTTTTTAGATTCAGGGTTTAGGGTTTAGGGTTTAGCCTCTGAGGGCTCCGCCGAGCTGGCCCTGCCCAAGGCCGTCGCAGCCAGTGGCAAGGCTTGAGAGATTACAATGCAGCCTGACAGTCTGCGCCATGGATTACTTTACCAATAGACATTTACTTTGGTTTTGAGGCAGCATTTTGTACTGGCATTAATTAAATTCAGAGTTCAGGGTTTAGTCTCTGAGGGCTCCGCGGAGCTGGCCCTGCCCAAGGCCGTCGCAGCCAGTGGCAAGGCTTGAGAGATTACAATGCAGCCTGACAGTCTGCGCCATGGATTACTCTACCAAGAGACATTTACTTTGGGTTTGAGGCAGCATTTTGTACTGGCATTAATTAAATTCAGAGTTCAGGGTTTAGCCTCTGAGGGCTCCGCGGGGCTGGCCCTGCCCAAGGCCGTTGCAAACGATGGCAAGGCTTGAGAAATTACAGTGCAGCCTCGTCTTGCGCTAACAGTCTGCGCCAATACATGGGTCACTTGGTACCAAGAGACTCTTTACCAGAGACCAACAGACGCTGTTTTGGTTTGAAGGCATGTGATTTGTTCTTATTTGTATCTATCTATTGGAGTTTACTTGATCAAACCTTTCCAGCGCGGGGGGGGAGCAAGCGTGTAAAGTGCATAACGGAGAGTTGCGCAAGTGTCAAAGAGGCTGCTGGTGTTGGAGGAAATGATAAGGTTGGCCGTCATCAGCTAATGTTGGAAATTACACAGGGCAGGCGATCGAAGCAGAAAGGGGTAGGGGAGCGGAGGGAGGCAATGGAGGGGAGGCCAGGCATGCGAAGTGCGAGCAGCCGCGTCGCCATCACGCCGATCTGCGAGCAGCGGCATGGGAGTGCTGAGGGTTGGAAGGGAAAGATGATGACGTGCAGCTCGCTCACTCGCAATCGCACATCACACGCTCTTGGCCTCGGGGGTCCAAGCGGTGCCCCCCGTGCTACTGTAGCTGCTGCTGCCACCAAGCTGCCGGCTGAAGAGCAGCGCACCAGGGGCAGACGGAGAAGGACATTGATGGTTCAGGGAGTGATGACAGAGATGGTGCTAGTCAAGAAATACAGAACGCCTTTGGAGTTGTGTAGAAGGTGAAAGAGAGGCAGCAAGAATTGCCAATTCGGGATAATGGGTGTACAGAGGTGGACTGGCGAGCGAGGCAGCAGTAGGAGAGGGAGTAGATGGAAGGACAGGGGAGGAGGGAGGAGGAGGCCTGACAAGTGCAAGAGGAGAGGAGGGAGCAAGGAGAGAGGGAGGGGCGGCAAGGGGCCCCAGAAGACTCACTGCAGCTGCAAGTCGCCAGACCCTGGGCCATCGTGGTGGACGGCACTTCGGAGTAGCTCGTCAGTGCTTGCGCCGTGGTTACTGGCCCTTCCACCAGGCGGGCCGCCTGGGCCTGGCAGCGCAGACACGGCGGCGTAGAGCACAAGCTGCAGAAGGCCAAGGAGGCAGCCGGCGGCGTTGGGCAGCGTGACAACGATGTCGCGCACGTACAGTCCGTAGGCGAGCCACGAGGCGGAGCATGCGGCGCCCAGTGCTGACAACGGCAGCGGCATGAACTCCACACTCCACGTCCGGACCACCATAGCCTATGCAGGTTACAAGCTCAGTGAGTAAGTGCTTGACAGCCGCTATTCAGGAGGAAGAGAAGTCTATGCCCCTACAAGATCACGACTGTGACTTGCCGGGCGAGCATTCAAAGAAGTCAGTCTGGAAAAGCAGCCTCACCATGGCGGAGAGTGGGGAGCCATACATGACCACGGTGAAAACGACTGCAAAAGCGCCGACCACGGGGCTGCGGTGGCCTGGCTTCAGGGCACCAAACACGACAGCAACAAGGCCGAGTAGGAAGGCGGCTAGAGCACCGAGCGCCTGCAGCACCTGGCGCTGCAAGAACGGACAGCCGCAGAAGAAGGGAAGCAGAGGGGAGGGTTGGGACAGCGCAACAAGAGGGTCGAGACAAGCAGAGTAAGTGGAGAGAGGGGGTGCTGGTTAGAGGGAGGGGGTAGAGGCAGAGTGCAGGAGGAGGGGCCTAGGGAGATGGACCATGAAGCCATGCACTGGGGCTAGGGGAGAGGAGGGGGGTGGAGGGAGGTGCACAGGTGCGCGGCTCAGCGACGCCCACCCGTGGGCGCTCCGCAGCGTAGCGCACGAAGATGGCGAGGTACGTGGCCTCGCAGGCGACGCCGATGAGGTTGGTGACGAGCGGGTCGAGGCGGCCGGGCGTGACGGCGGGGAGGCCGTAGAGCACCCACACAGCGCAGTTGAGGAGCGCGCAGACGTAGGGGAAGGAGGAGAATGCCTCGGTGCTACGGCGAGCCAGGATGCGCCGGAATGTTGGCCTGATGTCGAGCCCAGAGAAATGTCAATCTCAAGCTCAATCTCAGCTCAGTCAAGTTGTTAGCACTTGAAGATCAAGCAGAGCAAGTAGAGGCGCTGAGATGGGCGGAGCAGGCGGAGGCAGGCCGGACGAGCCGCCACATGCACGCATAGGGGTCTGGGGCGGCCCAACAAGGCTATTGGGCCTCTCTGCAGCAACGAGAAAAGGAGGTGACGGAGGAAGGGGATGGAAGTGCTGGAAGGAGGAGGAGAACGAGATGTGGCAAGGGGTACATGGGGAGGCTGCTCACGCTGGCGAGAGGAACATGGCAGCCGCCATCAGCGTGCCTGCATTGCCGGCGCGAGAGCCGTCAGCTCGGCCCCGCCTTCCCGGCCGTCTGGGACATGGCCGTGGACGCCACGGCGGCGACGAAGCTGGCAATGGAGCTGGTGGGAGCCACAGCGGCCGGCGAGCGAGCAAGGCTTCAACGCCAGCAGCTTAGGCTCACCGAGAGACCCCAGGCGAGACTGCACGGCAGGGTCCACTGCCCACGCCGCCATGGCCGCCGGCGCCGCCGGCGCCGCCGCCGAAGGACTCGCCGCCGGCGGCAGTGCCTGCCTTCACGTCATAGCGTCACACGGGCGCCCACGTCCCGACCGCCAAGGCCAGCCCTGTCAGGATCCGAGGCCACCACCGCCGCCACAATGGCCGCAGCCGCCATCGCCGCGGGGGCAGCCGCGGCCACTTGAGCTCGGGGCTGACGGTGGGGGCCAGGCTGTGATGTAACGGTAGCGCCGTCGCTTTTCAGATGGGGTTTCCGGCCCGTCTTGACGGCCGCGGGCGACTCGGGGGGTACCAAGTGGCCATCCTTCGTGGTACTTTCGACGTCTCCCGGACGCTGCTTCCCATTAATTCTGAAGCCGCCAGTCTGACGTTGCCCCCCCCCCCGGCGGCGGGCGCCATGGCCAGCCCCCCCCGGGCGGCCGCCGCCGCGACGGCGGGCGCGGGCGACGGGCGGGCGTGCTCCGTGTGCGGCGCCGCCTTCTCGCTGCTCCGCCACAAGGTCCGCCGCGAGCCCCGAGCCGGCCAAGGCGCAGTGCGACGGCCATCGCGGCTTGCTCCCACAGTGCGGGGCCCTCCATGGACAGCGGCGCCGCCGATATCCCGAAGCTCCGCAATCTCATGTGCCATACTTGCTGCGTCGTCGCAGCACCACTGCCGCAGGTGCGGCGCCGCCGTCTGCGGTGGCTGCTCCACCGGCCGGGTCCCTGTACATGGCCCCGTCGGCGGCGACCTCGTCAAGGCCTGCGACCGCTGCCTCGCCGACCACCGCGCCGCCCTGCGAGAGGCCCGCAACGCCAAGCGCGGCGCGCGCCCGGGTGCCAGAGGTGACGAAGCCTACCTTCATCATCATCTGTACATGCACAATTGCATAACCGAGTCGTGAATCCACCACCAAGATGCCATTATTTCGTCAGGCCTGCCATTTGCTGCCATTCCTGATGGAGACTACCTCAAGTGAAGCAATGAAAGGGAGCGCAAATGAGTGACTGCTCGTGGTTTCTATTTAGACAGTGCTGCAGTCACAGCTCAAGTCATCAAGCATATGAGGCACAATCTGAGCGAATCACGTATTCTTGAAGATGTTCGATCAGTGGCTTAGTTTGCCAAGTCATCGTGCAGGACACGGATCATCAGTGGTGGACGGCGCCAGGGACGCGGAGGACAGCCCACCAGCTGGACATATCAGGAGCGCCTCAGACCCACTCCTGCTGCCGGGCGACGAGGACAGCAGGTCACCTACAGAGCTCCGCGCAGCAGCAGCACAGGAGCGCGCCCGCTCGTCGGAGCTGAGGCGGAACGGCCTTGCAGCTGCTGCCAGCCGTGCGTTTCAGCTGTCCAAGGGGCTCGAGCGACAGGCGGCTGATGTTGAGGCGCAACATGCTGCTGCTGGCGCCACCCTTGGCAGAGCGACAGCAGCAGCAGCAGCGCCAGCACTGCCTCCTAACTCCATCCTCTCAAGCAAAAGTGCCGATATTGCGCAGCTAGTGCCTGGTTCGGTCGCTGGGGGTTCTGCCACGCCTCCCACTGGCGGTGACTCTCCCAGAATCGGGGCAGGTGGCCGACGCACGGCTGGCCAGCCATTGCCGCCTGGCCGCTCTGCGCAAGCCCCGCCGCCGCGGCGGCGCAGCATGGGCAGTGGAGTGACGGCTGATGACGAGAAGGATCCTGAGATCCTGCGCATGCTGGCGGAGCTTGGGTGGACCGACGCCGATGTCTCGCGCTTAGCACCGCCCCGTTCGGATGCCTCTGTGCCAAGTGCAGGTCATGGCAGCAGCAGCAGGGGCGGTGACCATCTGCGCTCCAAGGCTCTGGCTGCAAAGAAGGCAGCACTAGCATTGAAGCGCGAGGGCCGGGCGGCGGAAGCGCTGGCAGAGATGAAGCGCGCCAAGCAGTTGGAGGCAGAAGCTGAGGAGGCTGACATTCTTGGTGCTTGTGACGAGGAGGAGGGTGACGACGATGGCGGCGACAATGTCAACGACCTGGAGAAGCTGCTTGGCTTGGACCAGCATGACAAAGCCAGTGGCGCCAACGACAGCTACTTTGCCGACCTGCAAGGGCTCCCGCAGCTTGATCACCGCAGCTTGGCCGCCATTGGTATTGGCGATACTGAGGATGATGATGTTGGCAGTAAAGGAAACAGTGTTGATTTGGATGAGGACGTGGATGAGCAAGACTTGGACGACCCTCAGATGGCGGCGGCGCTCCGTGAGATGGGGTGGGAGGAGGTCGACACGCCACTTGTGAAGGTGGCAACTGGTCAAGGAGGACTGATGGCAGCCCCAGCATCGGCGCCAGAGGCGCCAGTGCTGACCCGCAGAACGATGGAGGCGGAGCTTGGGGCGTCCCGCCAGAGGGCTGTTGCTCTTAAGCGTGAGGGGCGGACCACCGAGGCACTGGCGGAGATGCGGCGAGCTAAGGGCTTGGAGATGGCCCTCGCAGAGGGTCATCAGAAACAGCAGCAGCAGCAGCAGCAGCAACAGCCCGCCCCGTTGGCAGTGCCAGCAATGTCGAGCTCTCCTAAAGACACTGGAGGCAGCGACTTCACTGGCGATGACAACAATGACGACAATGACATTGATGTCACTGACGAAGACCTCAACGATCCTGACATGGCCGCTGCACTTGCTGACTTAGGCTGGAGCAAGGATGCGGATGGAAACAAGGGCGCCGGCAGGGGAGTGCAAGAACCTGTGCTGCGCCCACCCCCGTCGTCGCAAATGCCATTGGCTTTGCAGCTCGCAGAGGCTGCGGAAGAGGAGGAGGAGGACGACGATGTGGAGGTCACAGACAGCGACCTTGCTGACCCTGACATTGCAGCTGTGCTCAAGGGTTTGGGGTGGAAGGAGGAGGAAGTCACAGTCTCTCAGCCACCTGCTAAAGTGCTTCCGGCAGCTCCAAATCTGCAGCCAGCAATGGCGACGCAGGGGATGCTTGGTACTGGCAACGGCAGCGGCACAGTCTCGCTGCAGGAGCAAGTCGAGGTGCACCGGAGTCGTGCGCTGGCGTGGAAGCGTGAGGGTCGGAGCGCCGAGGCGCTGGAAGAAATGCGGAAGAGCAAGGCTGCTGCGGCGCAGCTGGAAGACTTGTTGACAGATGTGCAGGCTGCAGTAGATGCCGGCTTGGGCACCGTGCCGGCTATTGCCAAGAACGGATTCATGCACCAGCCCCAGCCGTCGTCTACGTCCACCGCACAGCTCCCTGCCAAATGTGTCCTGCCACCATTAGCATCTGTCTCTGTTTCAGCATCAGCGCCAACATCAGCTCAAAGTAGCAGATTGGGCGGTAGCACACCTGAGAGGAGACTGGGGACCCGAAGCAGCACCGGAAGACCTGGTACATCTGGCCAAAGGCTGGAGACTGCGGCAATGACGGCAGACGGGCCAGCGCTGCATGACCCGTTAATTAGTAGTACCCTAGACTTGGAGCCTCCCTCAAAGCCTGAGCAGCTGCTGGTCACCAACAGTGGAGGGGAAAGCACGCACGTGACAACAGCAAGCAGCGGCAGTGCCAAGGCTAGCGCAGTGGCACTGCGACCTGACAATAATGCAGCACCTATTGGCAGGGGCCCCACAGAGAGGAGCAACGAGCACGACCGCATCAAGAACATGGCGGCAGCTGAGGAGGCGGAGCACGGGGAACAAGCATTCGAAGATGACATTGCTGTTGTGTTGAACGAGCTGGGGGTCATTGGTCCATCGAGCACGCCAGCAATGCTCTCTGGCAGGCATTCGACGGAAGCCCCCGGGAGCAGAAACGTGCGACCTGCGCATCAGCAGCCAAAGCCAAGTGCTCAGTCAATGCTGCCGATTCGGCAAGGGGCATGTGCACCCTCGAGAATGACGATGGGTGGATTTGAGGCGTCAGCAAGCCTCGCCTCCTCGATGATGGTGGCAGCGGACCAGCCGAGTACTTCGGGCGTGAGCAGTGCTGCCATCACTGGGCCCCTCAACATGCAGCCTCCTGCTGCAGCCTTAGATGCATCAGAAAACCCAAGCGGGGTGGTGCTGGCACAACAAATTGCCACGTTAAAGCATAGAGCTCTTGCATTGAGGAAGGAGGGCAAGTCCGCCGAAGCACTGGATTGCCTAAGGCAAATAAGAGCCTTGGCAAGCCGCCAAGCTGGGCAAGGAGGACTTGCAAACAGCAAGGCTGATTGTGTGCCCATGGACAGTGGAGCCTCCCCAACAGCAACTCAAAGGGCGCCTGAGCCAATGACAGAGAAAGATGAGCACGCGCCCTTGGAGGACGTCTTGGACCCCCAGCAAATGGCTACGCTGCAGGGGGTTGGCATGACCATTGGTCTCAGCAAGGAGGTGCAGCAGCCACCAGTCCAGGTGTCTGCATCGGAGGAAGAGAAGAGGAAGCTAGTCAATGAGATACGAGCAGGGAAGCTGAAGGCCCTGAGCTTGAAGCGAGAGGGGAAAAAGCAGGAAGCTTTGGAGTCACTTCGGGTGGTGAAGACCCTTGAGCAGCAATTGGCGGCATTGTCTTGAGGCTGCAGACTCTATCATCGTCAAGCAGATCTGAAGAACTACAGGGCGATTGGTGTGGTTTGCAGGTCGTGCAGGCATTGCCCTGCTTGAAAGAAATGGCAAGGACAGGAGCCTTATGACAATGTTCGTCTGGAAACATATATGGTACTTGTGAGACATGCTTGAGGTACCTTCATGATTCTTTAGGGTTTCACAGTCGGTTTGTAGTACTTCCATGCTTGCCATAGTGTTGGCTACTTGCGCATCAAACAAGTTGGCTGTTCATGAGGTTGGTCATGTGCATCCGCAGGGCAGTCAATTGTAAGTGACAGAGTGTTCTGACCAGTGTGCCTGCACTGCAGGGGTGATGAGAGGTGGATCAGCCTTAAGCTCTGAGAACTGCTGTTGGTACAAGACGGGCGTTACCGTTATTCCAAAAGTGGATCATCTTCGCCTTGATCGTTTCCTCTGATTGCAAGTATTCAAATCGGCGTGACCACCAGTTCTGGGATGGCATCAAGAGGATGGCCGAGGAGAGAATAGAGGCCAAGGCTTGCTAGGATGGCACAGGAACCCTGGTTGGCAATGCTTGAGATTGAAAATGTCAGGAGTAATTAAGCAGTAGAATTGTGGCTTAGGCAGCATCTTTTACTTTGGCTCTGTATGAGAGAGAAGGTCCTCATGCAGGCAAAGGTTACACGATGTAATGGTGGTGAATGGCATGCTAGGTGTTGGACTGCTTCCGCAACTATTGGCAAAGGCAAGGAGCAGCTGTGGCAGGAGGGGCTCCAAGAGCACAAATTCAGAATGCAAAACGTTGTCTACAAGAGGTCTCGAACTCAGCAGATAGCAGTGCATAATGGAGGGCAAGGGCTGATGGAAGTGAAATGTGGGCACAATGAGGGCCACTGCAATTCGGCTTTACTTGAAAGATGTTCTTCACTTACCCAAGAGCGTCAACTTCTGTCGGATCCGCATTCTTCTTTGATACAGGTGGGCATATACAGGGGGTCACAGTCAGGCAGCAAGAATTGCTTGCATAAGCTCTTGCTTACATTGTACCTTGATAGTCTGTGCCCTTGCCCAACTTCTTGTCTTGAAGATAATTTGCAACTTAACTTCCTTAGTGAAATCGTCTTGTAAGTGTTTGCAAGCTCAACTCTTAGGGCCTTAGCTAGACCTTGACACAGCAAGGTAGTGATACTTTAGCTGCAAAGGACGTGGTGCCTCTATGCCTAGAATAGCACAATTTACTTGTTGACAGCCTTCAAGGTCATCTGCTCCTACACAAACAAATGATGACGGATTGGAATTTTTGCACATGCGACTCAAAGAAGGTCTCGGGCAGCTCATACAGACTCCCACGCGGTGCTGAACACGACACATAAAAAGCGGCGCACGATAGTCGATAAGAGTGACACTGGGTCGAGATTGTCAAAACCGTGGGTGCTCTTGCAAAGGAGTGTGAAGGTAACTGTCATCTTCGGCACCATCTGATGGCCACTGGACTGAAGGAAATTTGCAATCCTGCTCAACCACCAGCTGGTCATCTTGGCTGCAGTGTCAGTACTCATTGCCACTAATCTGTTGAAGCCGCTGGCTGTCAGTCTGAAAGAAACTGTCATTGTTGAAAGCAGTAAGCCTGAGTGAGGACCAGAGCTTTTCTGCATCAACTAGCGGCCGGCTCAGTCAAGACGCACTCGCATGTCGGAAGACAACATTAGAGGTCTCGGTCGGTCTGTGAGTCGAGTACATGAGCCTTGCTTTGATCTAAAAGAGCTAGCTTGGGAGCCTTCATACATGAGACGCCACTTCTGAGGCTGGTCATTACAGACGTTGCCGTCTTGGCGGAGCTCCCTCAATCCAATAGAAAATGCGTGTGTATGGAGAGATGGGGGGCCATGTGTGGCCAAGTACAAAGACAAGCACAGTTACATATGTGCGTCACCTACTGCTAAGCTGACCCGCTCAGTCACCACGAGTCAGCACATAGAGGTCGCTAACTGATGCTCGAATACCGGACGGCAATTGACAAGCTCTTGAATTACCAGCCAAGGCTCGACCAGCTTTCTGATGCAACGCATGAGCCTGAGCTCGCTGCAGACAAGCTGGACGACTGGACGACTTGAGCTACCAGCTAAGACTCGACCAGCTTTCTGATGTAACGCATGAGCCTGAAGCTGCTGCAGACAAGCTGACACTCGACGACGCAAGAATGACAAGTAGGCTGCCGACATGCCCATCTGAGCTGGAAGCATATCCTCACGTCGAGCATATCCCAAACTTGCAATATTCTCCAGTAAGGTGTGGAAGCGAGGGCCGATGCAGCCGAAAGTGTTGATTGCTGCCGGTAGGAGGTGATCGCTGCGGGGGTAGCCAGAGTAGTGTGGGAGCTTTAGACCAATCCAATGGGCGCCAAGCTTTTATGATGTCGCTGGCTCTTATCGTGCTACGAATTGCTAGACCTACTTGCTGCACACGAGAGCCGTTTACGAGCTCTCGTTTACAAGCTTTAACATGGCAATGGACACGAGGAAGACGACCGTCGCCTTTGCCTTCAGTCTCCAGATCGCGATCAAAGTCCTCTCAAATTTCCCAACAGCAATCTGAGACATATGTCTCTTAGCAATATTCTCATAGTCTTTTATTTGCTGGACCTTCAAGAGAAAGCGCGTCTATCTAATTAATAGTCAGCTATCCTGTCTAGGATATTACTAGCATAAATTACAGCCCGGGCTCACGTCCAGATTCCACTTCGGATTAATATCACCATCAAGATAACAAGTCAAAGTCATAAGCATCGCTGATGCTCCTTGTACGTGTGCATTACACCGATATGAAGTGTACAGTTTAGGGTCTACCGCAAGCTTCTATCACCGTCACAATAAACATCAGGGATTGCCGGGCCATTCCATACTTGTCGTTGCAGCTACTACTTCCTGCAATTCTGTACACCTTACAAAGAAGAAAGAGCTCTTCCAGTACAAGACGGAACCCTCCAAACATCTGGACCCCTCCAAGCCCCTACAAAACCCTCAAAGAACTGGTACTTCAACGTGGCCAGACTTGTGTGTATACGAAAAAACATTCGCTCCAGCATTTTCTTCAAATTTCTCAATAGTTTGGACTTACCAGTCGTCCTTCCTGCTGCTGCCTAATATGTCGTCACTTGTGAAGGACATAACTGGTCGTTTTGGTGATGGTATTGCTAACTTCCGTGATCCGGATGGTCGCTCTTTTGTGGCTCTGCGGTTCTAGATCACTTGCACGGTGGTGCCAAGCTTCTGGTACTCACCATGGTAGTCGCCACGAGGCGGCTCGTGACTGCCACCTTCGTAGCGGTACTCGCCAATTGTCAGAAGGTAGTCGTGATACCACCTCGGTGGTGGTTACCGTTCGTCAGTGGTCAGCAGGTGCCTGAAGGTGGTCGTGCTTGTTCAGCTTCTCGTGGTGGGCTTGCTAGGAGTCGTTGTTGCCGTGGTCTTCGTAGTAATGGGAGGAAGTCTCAGCTGTTAAGGTAAAAGACAGGTGATAGTATGACACTGCCTGATGCATCTTGTTGCAACAGCACTTGATAGACATCCACATTGCGTCCTCATCATTGTTAAGTGAAACGAACTTCAAGAGAAGCTGATAGGAGCTGTATAATCTGCTCCTGAAGACGGTAATTACGAGGTCAGGTCCTGATTGGATTCGGACATAGTGGGTATGGGAGTAAACCCCCTACACAATGAAGCACTCGCGCAGTAGCACAGCGGAAGACTTCGCCCTGTGGCGCCGCCGTCAGGCAGCGTTTCCACCTCCTGGGAAGCAGTCAGCAAATAGCCCACCAAGGGTCAGCCACCGACGCCTCGCAGCGAGCCGGCAGCGATCATCTGCGTACGGGCTGCGGCAGCAGTAGTGCGCCTCTCTCTGGGCTCCACTCATCCCAGCTCACCCAGCCGGGTCTTGGACAGATGCTTGTAGTGCTTCTCCGTGCCACCTTTCCTCCTGGGTGTGTTGAGGTTGCCCCAAGGTCCACCCCGAGGGCTGGGCCGCACGAGGCTTGTTCCGGCACTGGCAGATGCTCAGAGGTCTTGAGGGCCGCCTTTAGGGCTGTGAGGGCCACCTTGGGCGTCTGTGGACCCACCGAGAGCCACCTGGGACACACACTAGGGGAAGGCCACTTGGGCCGTGTGTGGAGCCACCGAGAGCGACCTGGGCCCTTGTGTGGGACCCACCGAGGGTCACCTGGCAAGGCCAGGTCGGTTAAGGATGATAACGTGAAGGGCGCCGGAACGGCACAGGAAGGTCACGTGCGTCTCGAGGCTGACGGCCTCATAGTTCGGGTAACTTTTGTGGAACTTGCCCGCAAGTATTCCGATCATGTAATCGTTGCCAGCGCTGTTTGGCGCAACAAAACGGTGGGAACGGTACGGACTCAGTCACTAGACCGATATGTAGGTCTCTTACTCTTTCTTCTGCTTCCTGTAGCGATCTTGTCCCTTGACATTGTCATTTTGACGTGCACCTTACGCCTTCCAGTTGCTCCGCCACAAACGTTGAGGATAACAATCAGCTCCTGCCCTGGTATTTCGCGCTTCGCTCTCCGGACAACTGTTGGCATTGCATTGCAGCTCCTGCTGATGTCAGCTAAGGATTAACGAGCTGAGGATTATGTATATGTAGTGCCTTACCTACATGGCGCCACTACCGAGGGCAGGTGATTTGCAGTGTACACATGGCTGTCTTGGTTCGAATTCGAAAACATGCATACACTTGTTCTGTTTGTGCAAGCAAGCATCTCAATTGTTGACTATCAAGGAGAAGATGCAAATGCATCATCGTTATTCAAAAATATTGCGGAAGAGGTTGATTGATGCTTCAACAAAAGCGATATATTGCGACAATTGTTTGCCAACCGCTCATCTCTATCAGACTCAACTGTCCTGCTCGTTGGGCTCTAGGGGCAAATGGAGCTGTAGCCAACGCCACCAAAATAAAAGTAGGACTCCCAGCCGCCAGGGTTGGAGCCCACTAGAATGCTGTAACAGTTGCTGTTTGTGACGCTGCTTGCCAACTGGTTGTTGGTGTTGATCAAGGTGTTGTAAGCGTTGACATACTGCACATTGCGCACATAAGCAGCATAACTGTAGCCCTTTGAAGCGTACCATCCGGATCCCATGTAAGTACCAGTGTGCTTGCCGCTGTGTTCATTGTTGACAATCTCGCCTCCCCACTGTGCAACGTTGGCATAGCTGTTCAGGCGGTTGAAGAGCCAATAAGGCCAGTAACCGACCCATTGGCCCTGGTACTGAAGCCACCAGTTCTTGCTCGACGGGTCCTGCACATGACGGGGGCCGCTCATAAGCATCTCATACGCGGTCCCCTCAGGCAGCGGCATCTGAATCAAGGCAACCCGACCATGTAAGCTTGTAGCAAGCTCACATGACTGTGGTCTCCCGGAGCAAGTGGATCAGGTATGTACCTTGAAGACCAGTACGGTGTACTCGTATTGGGCACCAGCATAGCTGGAGACCGGGGAGATCTTGCCACCAATGAAGACCGCATTGTTCGTCTGGATGAAGCCACTGCAGTCCAGATTATAGCAGCCAGTTGTCTTGTAGGCATCCCTCTGCGCATCACCTTTGCGATGGCATCAGAGACTGTCACTTGGTGCGTGGCAGCGGCTCTTCTGTGTGCCCCCAGCTCCGCATCGGCACATGCATGTACCGTTCCCATTGCCACTGCCAATGGGAGTCCCTAGCTTCTCAGAGCATTTCTCTCTCGTCTCTGCGAGTACCACAGCGTGGGGCTATCATTTTTGGATCATGGCAGATATGGCAGAACTCACAGTCCAGTAAATGAAGAGGCGAGAAGCATAATCTCCATACTTTGCAGGGTAGAGCTGCCATCAAGAAAAAGACTACGTCAGCCATCCTTCAGCGCCGAAACTGTCAGTACGCAGGCCGCCAGGGGCGTCCGTGGTACAGGACACGTTCTGCAAACTTGGTCGTCGCTGACCTGATGTCCGACTTCGATGGTGTTGAGGTCTCCAGCACCGTAAGATCCAGCCACAAGCCACGTCTGTGTCAAGCTGAACTCGTCGGCATATTGGACGTACGGATTCCAGATGTTGTAGACAGCCTTGGAGCCGTAGATGGCAGCCGTGCTGGTTCTGGGGTACTGAGTGATTGCGTACTGCTCAACAAAGAACGAGTCATTCCGCATGTGAGATGGGCACATTTGCCAGCTGCTCTGGGGGTATGACGGCTGTCTGATGACATGGGATGGAGTCCGTGCCATCTGGAAATTGGTGTCTGTGTCATCAGCTCGTACTCTCGCATAGTATGACAGTGATACTCTGCAGCAAGTCAGCGAGAAGTGCACACCCTAAGAGACTTGAGCTCAGACGTCACAAGCGTGCAGAATGGAAGAGAGCCACGGACCTCGTGACCCGCCACAGAAGGCCTCTCAAAGGCGTGCTTAGGAATGTCGGCGCTCCCGTTGCCAGCAGCCATCACGCCGGCAGTCAGCCCCTGACGGGCAGGCAGAGATTGAGCTGCACTTTCGCTGTGCGATTGTGGTGCCTTTTGCATGGAAGCTGGGTACTTGGCCATGTACTGCGCAACCGAGCCTGCTCGCATCATCTCGTCGACTGCAGAGTAGAAGAAGGATACAGGGCTTTGAGGTCGACGTCATCATGATAGGAGCCCAAGCGCAACAGACAATCCATGGCTTACTCGTGGCTCATGAGGGCTGAGGTTCCCGCCAGCATGCGGGGCACTACAAAGCGTGCAAGCATCGATGGCCGCTCGAGTTCAGCTTCATGCTTACGAGGAATGCGGCGCACGGGGACAGTGCCCTCGGGACAGCTGCCCCAGGCTTGCAACGTGTGGCTGGCCTTGGGCGTGGTTTTCATGGTGTCGGGCACGCTGGGGCCTGCCATCTGCATTGAGCCGTCGGGCAATCCCTCAGATCGTGAGGGGCGCATACGTTGAAACTTGCACGCACGAACATGCTTCAAAGAAGAGAGGACCCGATACAGGATAGCCACCCTGCCTACGATAAGGACTTATACTTGAAGCTGCACCAATGACAAGAGTGAGTACAATGTGATCGACTACCTGAATTTGATGTCCTTTGGCACGTGCATCCTGCATGGTGATCTGGTCCTCGACCTTCACGCAGTCGACCACGTCGCCATCCTCCGTCTAGGAGCAAAGGCCACAGCCACCACAACCGCACGCTGTCATTAGAGCTGGGCTTCACGGACCATTGCGCGATGTGATCCAGCGGTAACACTAGCGCCCAGCCGCCAGAAACATGCTTGGCCCTCACCATCACTGTCTTCACGGCAGGGCGCTCGTGCTTTTTCAAGTACTTGTGGATCTTGGCCATCGCCGTCTTGCCTGCAATCGCCTCAAGGACGTCCACGTGTCAGTCTTGGCGTCGCTGTGACTTGCCGCGGCGACTGCCAGACCTGCTCTCCACAGTGTCCAGAGCAAGGCTGCAGCCTGGTAAGCCACACGGTGGGAAACGGAGAGAAACAATGCAGCTCGTGCGTGCGCAAGCTTGAGCTGCGGGAGGCAGCTTCGAGACGTGGGCATGAGGGGCATGGGGGAGACCTGGCCGTGCGGCGGCGGCGCGTTGCATGCAGCAGGCCTCGAACGCCAGCAGGGTGAGGAGCAGCATCGCCAGGAGGTGAAGGCGCGCCATGGCGGCTCCGCGCTCCGACGAAGCGGCAGGGCCGGGCGTGGGGCGGGGCAGCGCGGGCGGGCTGGTGGGCGGGGGAGCTGAGGCGG
>WELB01000283.1:121854-144078 GCA_009602725.1 Spirogloea muscicola | reverse complement strand
CGGCGGCGACGGCTCCGGCAGCAGCGGCCTGTACAACAGCGGCGGCGGCGACTCGTCCAGCGCCGTGCCGCTGGCGGGCTTCGGCGGCGGGCCGGCGCACGGGACGCTGACGGAGCCGGTGTGGGAGACGCTCAAGCGCGACGTGCTGAGGGTGGCCAGCAACCTGCAGTCGGTCGTGTTCCCCAACCCCTACCGCGACGACCCCGGCAAGGCGCTCCGCGACTGGGACCTCTGGGGCCCCTTCTTCTTCATCATCGCCCTCTCCCTCCTCCTCTCCATCTCCGCGACCAAGCACAAGGCGAGCCTGACCCCGTCGCCGGCCTTGAAGTGGTGGCATGCCGCCCCAGGCCTTGCTGCGCACACTGGAAACTTGCAAGGCAGCCAATGCTGTGCAGTCTGGCATGTCAATCGACACTTCAAGTGCCTTCAGCATCCCATCTTGCTGCATAGGGTCAAGCCAAGTGTCCACTCTGAATGCTTGTCATGTGGAGCACGGCATTCCTTGCCTTTCTACTTTCTCTGCTGATGACGAACTCCTTGGCATTGTGCATGCAGAGCGAGATTTTTGCGACGGTCTTTGGAGTCCTCTCAATAGGGGCCGTGGTGCTCACGCTCAATGTGCTGCTCCTGGTAAGCATCTGCAGGAACGTGCTTCTGCTGGTCGCAAGAGAGGGTAATTCTTTGGCACTACTACAGCCTGTGACACAAATAACTGCAGTTTAGGGGATTGTCTAAGAGTTATTTTACTTATGCCTTCCCAATCTCGTCCTGGTGGAGAGTGGTCACTGACGTGTTGATTTCATCTTCTTGGCTGCACTTGCCTTGCCAGGGCGGGAAGATCATCTTCTTCCAAAGCCTTAGCCTGCTGGGCTACTGCCTCTTCCCTCTTGACATCGGAGCACTTGTGTGCCTGGTGTACAAGAACAGGATATTCCACAGTCTCGTGGTCCTGGTCACCCTGGCATGGAGCGTCTGGTCAACTTACCCTTTCGTGAGCGCAGCCGTCCCAGAGAGCAGGAAGGCTCTTGCAATCTACCCCGTGTTGCTGCTATACTTGTCCATTGGCTTCTTCATCCTTGCCACAGACTAAGGAGCTGGCCGAACTTAAAACTTCACGCTGTCTTGATCAGCTGATCTTGCACCACAAAGCCCTCCAATGGCCAGTCGTAGAGCTTTACTTGTGTCGATCAGATGATCCTGCAACACGAAGCCCTGCCTCTCCAACAGTGTCTTGTTGACCACCAAATATTACTTGCAGCTTTTGCACGCTGGGATCGTCACCACAGAATGTGCTTTTGTAGCCTGTCTGGCCCATTGTAAGTAGTAAGTATCAGAAAGATGCTCGCAAGGAGCATGGATGTGGGCAGCAATGCTTGTCACCACCTAGAGAGCAACTTCCTGTCAAGTAGCTAGACTGCAAGCAGCGGAGCTGTTGAAGAGTTAGAGAGCATTCATCAGCAATGTGGTACTACTGCTTAATGATCCTGAGGGTTTACTTCAGAGTCATGTGGAGGGGAGGCATCTAGCTGGAGTTGGACATCGGCATTGTTGGAGTGCTTCCGGCATTCACTTTGCCACTGAAAAGCACCTGCTTCAAGGAGACAATGTGCAGTGCTACTTCTAGGCTTATGATGGTGCATCTCCACCTTTGGCAGCAAAGTGCTGCTCAGCACGCTCCGCCCTCCTTGTGGCAAAGGCGCCCATGAACTTCTTCCTGCCGGGAAGTGTAACAAGCGTGCACCCTGCTTCTTCCAGCTTCTGCTTCGCCGAAGTGCTGAACGAGGCTGCCTTGATAGTAGCCTTGGTGCCCAAGTCGCCAGCTCCCAAAATCTGTTCGGGCAACACCTTGCAGATCAGACCTGAACTGGGTCGGGTGGAGCACGTGACATGGACTACGGCAATGAATACGACACCAGCACTGATATAGTCACTCATCAAACAGGAATTATAATTATAGGGCAGTACATGTACATTGTCACGTTTGGGAAGCAGAAGCTGACCTTTAAGGGCAATTTGCGATCGCGACCACTTGGATTGATGATGCGCTTGGCAATCAAGCTTTCCAGCGTGATCTCCTCATCCTCCTCCACACCAAAGGCAGCAATGTCCTCGAGGTTGACGGACACATACTTGGGCAAGCCGGCACCCATGCCTGCGACACAACATTGTGCCTCATTTGCCAGGTCTCGAAGAGGGGTCATGCAATGGTCAAATGGGTAGGGAAGAGAAGTGGCGCACGAAGCATTCAGAAACTCGGGCGTAACATTGCGCCCAGGCATTCTGCTGTGCATGGAGCAAGGGACGGCCATCGCTGGAGCTCACCTCCAGCAATGCCCTTGAGCTTGGGCAGCCGGCGGTAGAGAGGCATCTGGCCACCCTCAAACCCGGGCCTCACGCCGGAGCCGGAGCGCGACTTTTGGCCACGCATGCCGAACCCGCAGCTCGCGCCCTGCCCCGCTGCTATACCGCGGCCCTTGCGCTTGTTCTTGCGCCTCGAGCCAGGCTGCGGCGACAAGTTGCTGAGCCTGAACCGGTCTGCGCAGGGCCAGGGATGCACGGTCATCAGGGTGAGGCGTCCAGGTGGGACACCTCAGTGAAGGCCCAAAGGGAGGCCAGTAGTCTTGACGTCAAGGTATCCTGATGGCTTGCTGGCCAGCATTTGGCGGCAGCCAACAGCGTTTGGCCGACAAGGCACAGCAAGGACGCGAAGTGCGACTCCGCCATTTCCATGGACAGTTCAAGGCATTTGCTGATCGCTGGCGACGGGACAGACGACCAGGCCAGCCACAATCCAGGACGAGCGCGGCCGAGGTGGCAACAGAAGGCTGGTGGGACCGAGCGATTGCCCTCACCGTCCTCGGCGTCCGGCGTCTCCACGGCGACAGCCTGCTCCTTCGCGAAGACCACTGCCGCGCCTGGTCGCTTGCCGAGGGCCCTGCCGGCCTTGGGCGCGGCGGCGGCGGCGCCCGCGAGCGGCCGCAGGCCCCAGAAGGACGACCTGACGACGAGCGGCGACGCCATCTGCGACGCCGCCACAGCAAGGTCAGGACCTGTCAAGGCCTCAAACCTGGGGCTGCAAGCGGCCTCGAGACGCAGATGGCCGCCGCGAAAGCGCGGGCTCACCGTGCGCGGCGCGGCGGAGACGGCGCGCCGCCAGGGCGCGGCGGCCGCCNGCTCGATCGACGGCCGTGCGGACCTCGCGCACCACGTCACGCCGATGCTTGGAGGTGCCAGCTCGGGCTGGGAGCTACGAGCAGCACACCCTGCATGTCTATGCTGGCAGACGACGGAGGCGGCCTTGGGGGCACACCTTGGCGCCAAAGCTGGCCGAGATCCGGGAGGCGCGCGTGCCGCCGCTGCCGATGCCGATGGTGAAGAGGTCCCAGTCGTACTCGCTCACCGCGTCGCCGTTGGCCGTGCCGCCCGGCCCGTCCGCTGGGAAGCTGCGAGGGGTGGCGGCGGCGGCGGCGGCGGCGAAGGCGGGCAGCGGGCGGCGTTCTTCGACGTGGACGGGACGCTGGCGGCGTCGAACGTGGTGGCGGCGTACGCGGTGGCACGGTGGCGCGAGCTGACGCCGGCGGCGCGCGCCGCCTGGCTGCCCTTCTTCGCGGGCAAGGCGCTGGCTTACCTGGCGCTGGACGCCGCCGACCGCGCCGCCTTCAACCGCGCCTTTTATCGCAACTACGCCGGCCGGGCCGCCTCCTCCAAGCCCGCCATGGCGGCGCTCGTGCACCAGCAGTACCTGGCGCCCAGGTACTGGGCGCCCAGTACTGGCGCCCAGTCGTTCCGCTGGCCCTCGCTGCGCGGCCTGCCGGAGCTGCGGTGTGCACAGCACTGATGGCGAGCCTTGGACGCTTCCCGCAGGTCCTTTGCGGCCGCGCAGGCGCACGTCCGGAGCCTCAAGCAGCAGGGCTTCCGCATCGTGCTCGTCACCGGCGGCCTCGACTTCCTGGTCGCACCACTGGCCGCGGAGATCGCAGCAGGTGGCGGGCCCCCCTCCGCCCATGCCGGCTGCGACCCGCTGGGCTGTGCAGCTGCCTGTGTTACCTCCGTCGTCTCTTTCCCGTTCGTTTGTAGCCTGGCCCTCAAGAAGCTGCAGAAGCTGGCGGTTCCAGGCCCGCAGCTAGTCGTCCTAGAGCGAAGGTTGCATGCGTGCAGTATCATGCAGTGCTCCGTGTGCGGCTCCGGTGTACACGGTCCTTGACCCTCTGCG
Source organism: Spirogloea muscicola (assembly GCA_009602725.1). Taxonomy (NCBI): domain Eukaryota; kingdom Viridiplantae; phylum Streptophyta; class Zygnematophyceae; order Spirogloeales; family Spirogloeaceae; genus Spirogloea; species Spirogloea muscicola. Next base: position 139,865 of record WELB01000283.1, on the reverse strand, counting down.
CTTCTCTTTCTGTGAACCACAGAGGCTCACCGTGCCTGACGAAGTGCCGCTCTCTCGAGCCGAGCTGAGAGTCACTGCTGCTGGGCAACGGTTGCTAGGAACCTGTGAGGACTGACGCGCTGGCTCGTGGCTTCGACCCTCCACAGATGCTGTCTTTGCTGCCTCACTTGTAGAGGAGGGAGGCAGGTATAGCAACTCTCATGTAGGAGTTACATCGTGATCAAGATCAATAAGAAGCACATGCAGTGGTTGTTTAAGGGGGTCCGGCTTGTGCCTCTGCCTTGACAGGCCCATTGTCAGGCTGAATTCTGAGCTTTATGGCAGGCACTGATAATTGCATGCAGTGCGTCTGTGCATGCAGGTTCACTGGCGAGCTACAAGGCGCTGCACTTGGCAGTGCCGAGAAAGGTGCAATCGTCCGGGCATATGCGGCTGAGAACGATATTCCTCTGGCAACCTGCCATGCGTATGGTGATAGTATTGCTGACTTGGCCATGCTGGAAAGTGTGAGTGTGCCTCACTCCACTCATCTTGGCAGCACTTGCTAGCAAGCGAACTTCACTGCAGTTGATAGCAACAAAGCAATTCTTAGAGTTGCTTCTTTGTTGGACACCCTGTTGCAGTTGCAGAGTTTCTGTGAGTCCAGACCGGTGTTAGCAATACCATCCTTGATGTATGTGTTCTGCTGTGTCTTGTCATGACAGGTTGGATATCCTCATGCTGTGCGGCCAGACTCCCGGCTGAAGAAGATAGCGGTGCAGCGATCTTGGCCCATCATAGACTGGTCCACACCCACCGCGACAGCTATGAACAGTTGCCCATATGGGCCTGGATGACAGCAACCTGATCTCTGCCATGTAGAGTATGCAATTGCTCCGAGGTGATACTGGACTTTTGTGGTCTGTTTGTTACAAATAGCGCATTACCTGATCAATGTATTCCTCGAGCCTCCAAGAAAGAAAGAATATGAACATTGCCACGGCTATCATAGAACAATTTGTACACAAGGCGCGAAAATATGCTGCCTGCAAGGGTGAGACTATGAGCGTCTGGCTGGTACCCTCTGTTGCCAACATGCATATACATTGCACCGCGAAGGTGAAGCTTGAGTCAGCTAAGACGGGCCCAGGTCAGGTGGGTTGAGAGCGAGCGGCTAAAATACATGAATAAAACAATTGTGGGGCTGCTGAGGCTGTCATGTGAAACTGAACTGGCAACAGGTAGTGTAGGCAACAGGCTTCAAGCCGATGAGCAGGGCTGTCAGAATTGGCAGGACGTGCCAAGCCGCTGAGCGCTTGTGCTGCTGGTCCGACGACGTCGTCTGCATGCTTCATCCACAACTTCCTTGAAGCAGTCTACAAATGCCTCCCATAGCTGCTCGCTCAAATCTGCCAGGGTAAAAGGATCAGCTTGGCGCAGCTTTCCACTAGCCAACGATGCCACTTTCCCTCCAGGCGAGAATGAGAACGCAGCCTGCTGGAAGCTGCTGCCAGCTGCCTTTGGGTGCCAGCGCGGAGTCAGTGGGGCCGTCTTGCCATTGGTGTACAAGGTGTTGTTCAGGCTTGTGCTCCGAAGCCCCTGGCCCTTTACGACTGTAGCTGAGGGCCACTTCCTTGTTGCCTGGTGCTCTTCTGTGTCCAGTGCATTCGCATGGCCATTTGCTCCACGCAACAGATCGAAGCCTAACAAGCCTCCTCGCGGCGCGAAATTGGGTGGCGACAGGCCTTCACCTTCTTCCTTCAAGCTCATCATTGAAGTGGTGAAGCTCCCTGGCCTGGTGAAACCATCACAAGACAGTGGCGACGGCGAGAGAGACTTGACGGAGTAAACAACATAGGGGCTGACTGGGAGAAGTGAATGCTGTAGAGGGCGGGGGTTGTCAGCTGTCAGATCCAATGAGGCACGATCCTCGTCCGCATTATCCTGATCAGCATCCAGATCCATGTCAAGATCAAACTGCTCAGAGAGTGTCTCCAAATCTTGATCAGCTCCAGGAGAACCACTAATTTCACCAGACATTTCACAAGAGCTTGCCTCTTCAACCTGATACAAGAAGAAGGTACATGTGAGTGATATGCATGACACGATTACCTCACGACGCTGTAATTGCATACCAGCATACAAAGACACGCTTCTTCATCAATAAGCTTGTCATATGTGAAACCTTTGAGCTCATAAGAAATCTGGCACCTTCATATGCCCGTTTGCTGGCTGTGGATACTCAAACACAAACTGGCAAAGGCAAGGGTTGGCACGGAACCCTGGGGAAAAAGTCAACCTGGTATTTAGCCAATAAGCAGGCTGTCTCAAATTCACTAGGCTCCTCATCAAGCCCACAGATTTCCCGACTCATCATCGCACCAATATCCGCCAGAGTCAAACCAAGAGCAGCAGCGCACTTCAAGAACGTGGTGGCAAGCACCAGCATGCGCAGGCAGCCCTCTCGAAGCATGGGAAGCTCCGCCCGCAGCATATTCACTTCCTTGTCAACATTAAGCTTGTCAATGTAGTCCAGCTCCTCAGCTGAAAATGGATGTGCCGCCTAAGAGTACCACTTGACTGACCAGTTAGTGTTCTGTCGCACTTGAAGGATCCTGTGCATTTGGAGAGTGCCAGAACCTGTGGCACTTAAGAAGGCTGGCATTATTTTGCTTTTGCTTGCTTGGAGCAACCCATAATTTGATCTCGGAAACATTGTGCAGGCAAGTACCTGAGGCCAGTGAAGCCACTCAAAGTAAGCTGACTCTAAAGTTTCAGGTAGGCAAAAGCCATGATCGATGGGTATAAGGTCAACCACATCCTCCACAGTCAGCGCGGACGAGCTCCTGTGCAATTCCCTGCTCCGGCACCGTCTCACAAGTATATTTCCTGTGAATAATTGCAGCAAACGAGTATGTGACTCTGACAACATCGTCATGTGAAACATTGAAGACAGCACGAACAGAAGAGGGCTAGTTGAGAAGTACTGAGCATGATGACCGGGAAGGCGAATTGATGGCCCTGCGTCAGTATAAAGTAACCCCTTTTACTGCTGAACAATGAGGGGTCTGCATTTCACAGGAGGACCATGACATATGCTCACCGGCATGCCTATCTGTGTTGAAGACACGAAGATCAAGGATTGCGATACGGTGAACGGCAGCAACAGGGAACCTTGAAGTCCCATGCTCACTGGCATCATAGTCATGCTGGACGTATTCCTGGAAAGACCCAATCTTAGATAGCACGCCTCTGGTGCTCTTGAAATCCTTCGCAGCATAGAAAATGGGGTGTGTGATCTTGACCATTGCCGTTGCTGGGACGCTGGCAAAACTGTCATGATCCAATAAGTACGCTGCAACCTCCCTAACACCTGCTTCTCCAACACGTATTGCCCGTTTCAGGCCTGGCTGTCCAAGAAGTCGCCCTGTGTAGCCATTTGGATTGTTTGGGGCGAACGGCTCCTCATCAGTTGGCTTCACAATGCTTATGTTGCTGCCGTGCCTGTTCCTGAAGTAATATGCACCTCCAAGACCCCCCGTGGCCTGGGCTGGCTCCACACCATGGTCAAGTGCAGCTGCTGCCTCTCGCAGCAGGTATTTAATCTTCTGACAGCAATTGATACTTCCCACAATCTCAAAAGGCTTGCTCCTGTCTTTCACGAGTGGTGTTGGAGGAAGTGGCGACAGGCATGGACTGCTGGAGCTCCTGCTCAAACCCCTTGTCAGAAGTAATGCTGCATCATTGCGTACCTGCCAAGAAATACATAGCACATTAATGTCGGGTCAAAATTTGAACCTGTACCCATAGACGATGTCACCTGCATATAATGCTCTAAACTGATGCCAGAAATTAGCAGCCTTGTATCTGCTGACAACATCATCGGTAAGTGGGCTGACTCAGGTCTCAGCTGCTTACAAACCTGTGCCAAGTACTCGCAAATGCCTTATTATTAGAAATAAAGGCAGCCATACAAGGATTGCAACCACTTTCCTCTGCCTCAGCACTCGCGGCTATGAGAAGCATAAGTACCTCACTGAGGTCCTCTCGAAGAACATGGTCGCCAAAGACAAGGTCGCAATGTTCAGTAGGAACTCTCAATGCTGCCTGGACCTTCTTCTTCACCGTCTCTGCCTTGTCAGCTCGATCCACCTCGAGGCCTACCACATTGCCATTCTCCGTCTGCACAAAGATCCGTCTTCTGCCAACCTGATGACACCACCACGAATGTGCTCAGCAACCAGCGAGCATGCCAATGTGGCTTTCCACAGTGAACATTGAGCAAGTTTCCTGTTTGTGCACGGGCAAATGTAGAAAGAGCTGACATTATGGAGACATACAACAATATACATCGTGACAATAGTGACTTTCAAGAAGTGACAATGATGCAAGATCGAATAATTACTAGAATGCCGATGACAAATTCTTGTTGATTGTATTGTGCATCTGATTTTCTTTTCTGATAACAGCAACAGCAAATGTGGAGGAGCCGGGGAGCAATTGTCATGGGCAACAACATTGAAGATGCGGTCAGGTACGAGGGAAGCAAAATTGTACCTGCCTCCCTGGGCTGTAATGCGCGAGGAGGACATCAGGCACCGGGATGGGTGACCGGACCTGAACAGGGCCACCGCTGTGCGGCATGTCCCAGGGAATTTGCGACCATGCCTCGTCCCTGAGGCGTAAATCTGCGTGGCATTCACATCGTGCTTGCTATGCAGAAGCAGCAGTCCACCATGATGACTGCAAGCCCCTGGCTCGAGCTGGTGCTCGTGAGGAACTCCAGAAGCTGTCTTCCACCAGCTAAGCAGGAGCAGGAGTCCACGTCGCGATGCAGCGGCCCGGCACGAAGAGCAAGTGAGCAATGAACGCTGTCCGGGGTCCTGATCCGCCAATGTGCTGCCCGTAAGCGGCAGGAGCAGCTGGTGAGCGGCAACCGTAACAAGCCACCGGGCTGGAGGCTTGCAGTAGCTGGTGTCGGACGAGCGCAAGGCAGCGCTTCCCGGCCGTGCTCCTGCCCGTACGAGGCGCAAGGCAGCGCTTTGCGCCGGCGCACAAGGCCCCGCGGGCAGAAGGCGGAGATCAGGCTCCGAGGAAAGAGAAGAGAGAGCCTCTCCAGGGGCACCGGTGCGACAGCACGGCAGGCGATGCGACCGGTGCGAGCCGAGAGCTGCTGCCGCCGCAGCTGGCGGCCGCTGGCGCACCCCTCGGCCTTTCTCCGCCGCAGCCGCCGCCGCCGCCGCCGCCGCCTTTTTTTTTTTTTTTTTTTTTTTTTTTTTTTTTTTTTTTTTTTTTTTTTTTTTTTTTTTTTTTTTTTTTTTTGGAGCCCGTTAGGCGGGCGCCGCGCGTCGTGGCAGCCGCCCCCGCTGGCCGCCGTTCGACCAGGCCTCGCAGAGGACCGCCGTGCGCCGCCCGCTCTGGCCCCCCCCCAGTGGCGCGCGCCCGAAGGTTCCGGGCGGGCGCTAACGGCGCCCCGCACGCAGTGCTAACGGCGCGCCCCGCCGTCAGCCAACAAACCCTAGCTCAAGCCCCCACCATCCCGCGTACAAGTTCTCTGCTCCACGTCTCCCCCTCGCCGTTGCCAGCGCCGACGCAGCCGCCGCCGTCACCGCCATAGCCGCTGCAGCCGCCGCCGCCATGGCACGCAGCCGCTCCGGTACGCGCGCCGCCCTTGGCCTCCCGCAGCGCCAGCCAGCGCGCGGTCCTGGCCCGCTGTCCGCTCCGCTTCACTCAACCTGTTCCGCCGCGCCGCCCAACCATCAATCGAGCTAGCTTCGAGTCCTCGGACGCGCCTACGCGGCGCCGCCTCCGTCAAGCGGCCTTCCCCGTGACGTGCCTTTGCGCTGGGCACGCCACAGCAGCTCAGATGTGTTGTCGACCGAGCCAGCGACCGGCTGACTGACATCCTGTGACGCCATGCTCGCGCGTGCCGTGCAGCTCCTGCCCGCCGGGCCCCTCCTCCGCGGCCGATGGCCTCGCGTGCTCCGCCTCCGCAACCAGGCATGTCACACACCGCTCCTTGCTCGGCCTCTTGCGGCAGCAGGTAGCTAGAGGGCTTCCCCTTAGACATGCCGTCAATGCGGGGACAAGCTTAGCTGCGCTTGGTGGGCGAGTTTGGACACGCCACCGAGCCTGTCAGCGAGAAGCGGAGCATCGACGCACTCTCAGCGGGCTGCAGGATTTGCAGTCCTGTTCAGATGGGAGCACACAAGGACAACTGTGGCAGGGACTCTTGACACATGGTTGACTCTAGGCGCTTTGTACAAGCCGAGTGGTTATAGATTCTTAAATCCTTGCTGACCAGCAGCACGGGACAAAGCTGGGTGCACGGCTATCAATCTGATGGGTGAAGGGAGGCTAGCTGGATCTAAAGCCCTGAAGTGCAGGACTTATTACCCTTGTCATTGGCGCGCTGATTGTCAATTGCACCTGTGGCAGTGCACCATGCTCCACCGCCAGCTCCCATGCAGCAGCCAAGTGGCGGTGGCGGTGGCATGTTTGCCGGCATTGGGTCTACCATTGCTCAGGGTATGACAGCAGCTACGGCAGCCTCCTCATACTGTGAAGCTCTCTTGTAGCTAAATCAACCTGCTTTGAGAGGAGAGGAAGTTAGATCATCTGGGCATTAGAGAACCTGCAGTCTTTAAAGTGTGCCTCCTCGATCATATGTTGCCTGTTGCTTCGCCCTGATTTTGCTGACTGGTCCATTGTTCGCTCTGTGGGTTTGAACAGGCTTGGCTTTTGGCACTGGCAGTGCGGTTGCACACAGGGCCGTGGATTCTGTCATGGGCCCTCGCTCTGTGGTTCACGAGCACAGCGCGGTCCCTGAGGCTGCACGGCCTGCTCCTGATTCCCCTTATGCGTACACAGCCGTCTCTGCTGATTCCTGTGTGAACCAGGCCAAGGCCTTCCAAGATGTGCGGCCTCCCTATTGACCTTGCAAAAAGCTCCGCAATTTCAGTGCTTGCTCTGATGGATTCCTATGTTGGACATTGTCATACTTGCCTGTCATTTTCTACACTGAGCTCCCTAGCGCTGCACGGCAAGTTTACTTAACATCAGAGAAATCAACGTTGTGGCTGCCATAGTCGGCGCACTCACTTTGTCCAACACTGTTGTGCAGTGCATCTCCTTTAACAATGAGGAGATTGGCAAATGTCAGTTCTACCTTGACATGCTCAAGCAGTGCAGGGGTGAGGCTTCAGGTGGGCTTTTAGCACCCACTTTCATCTGTCAAGGAGCGCAGGATGTGCTCATCAAATAGCAGCAGATGCAGACTGAATAGCTTGGTCAAGAAGTTGTTGCAAATACTCACAGAGCTTCCCCTATGTCTGATGTTTGCAGCTTCTCCCACGATGGCTTTGTGAGGTGATCTCTGACCCACCTCACACTTGTCTGAGAGGCTGTCATGACTCAAATCAGCAAAGACTACTTTCCCAATTATTGGAGTGGTTGGGTTGGGCCATTTGCCTGAAGTTGCAACTTCAGTACATCCTTGACTTGAAGCAGCCATTTTGTATCAAACAATGAACAATCAATGACATTGGACCATTGGTCAGAGACTGGGATGTCTTGCCCATCAAGTTATTGCCTTCACCAGAAGGCAGGAAGTATTTCTGTCTTTACATGTGTGCCACATGTGTTAGTGGAGCATAAACTTTGAGGACTGAGAGACTGAGAGAAAAGGCTTTTTGTACTTGTCGCAGTCCAATGTACATGTGCATGCCATGCAGGTAGTATGCGCATAGTCTGATCAGTGCACCACACTCTAATCAGGGGTTCTCAACTTGGATTGTTGGGCTGGGCAAAAACACATAGCAAGTAGCCAGGTGTTCGTAAGCTATTATTGCAATAGGGAGCTGTATCTAGTGCATGTTGATATAACACTAGTGCAAATGGCAATCCGTCACTTTAAATACCAAGCAAGATTGTGGAAGAACGTTCTTGCTCTGTGCGACTCTAGAAAGTATCACTCCTCCAGAAGGGTGGGGTGTACAGCACACTTGGAAAGGTGCCCGCACTGTTGGGAAAGAGTGCAAGGAGGCAGAAGACCGCAAGGGCCACACCCAAGATTATTCTGCCCTGTCCCAGCTCCGAAATCTCGTCCTGGGCAGGCAGCTCCTCGCCATTCCTGAAAAAGGCTGCCACAAAGGCCCAGATGAAGCTGAGTGTGCTGCCAGTGAGGCCGCCCACACCCAGAATGCCTGTTGTGACCAAGGACAGGACTGCTGCAGTCCTTCGGCCCAAAAGGGCCTGCGCAATCCTGCCGCCCTCCAGCCTCCCAGCAGGCAGCAGATTCAACGATGTAACCACGATACCTGCGCAACAAGCAGCCTGGAGCATTGAGTCACAGGTGGCTAAAGAAGCACAAGACACTAGGCGATCCTGGTCAAGATTGTAGCGATTACTAATGGCAACCGCAGTGCGGAGACTGTGCTGCTCAGAAGCAGCTAACTTGTGATTGTCAAACAACACGCACCAAGCAGCCCTGCGAAGGCAAGCGGATCCACGGGAACGCCCAGTCCTTCCTTGGCTTGTGGAAGAACATTGCCAAGCTCATCGCTATACGGTCCAATTACATACTGGACAAAGGAAAGCAGTGGATTGTTGAAGAAGAACTGTGGTCGAATATATCTGCAGTTAAAGAGACAGAATTCAGTGTTTCACCAACATGGGCCAAGAGTGTCAGGCATTCCTGTTGGAATCTAAGTGCGACTATACTGCACGTTGGCCAACCTTTGTACACAGCAGTTTGGATTGCACAACTGGGTGGGAGACGACAAGTAGGAAGTCATTCTTACAGTGCATTGTCGCCGCCAGCAAGGTCGCCGTCCAGGTAGAAAGCAGTCGCAGCCAGGAGGAAAGAGGTCACAAGTGCTGAAGTCACTCTTGCAGCTGGAATATCAAAGAGGGCCTTCTTGTTTGGGAGGAGGGATTCAAAGTTGTTTTGTGCTCCCAAGCAGCCAGTCCAATTGGAGGGGATGAGGAAGGTCGGACTGAGCGTCACACCATACTTGGCTGCTGTCAACCTAGTTGCAATCTGAAAGGCAAGTACAAGTTAGGCATTCTGTCAAATCCTTGGCAATGCCAGCTTTGGCAACATGAGAGTGCAGCATGAGGGTCTATGCTCATACTTCACATGATGGGCAAGCCTCACGCTTGTAGAGGCTGTGTGGCTCACTTATCAGCCACTGATGAGTGCATGGCCACTCAAAGCCACAGCAGCTCGTAAAAAACTGTCTGAATAATGTGCCTACCTATCAGTCATCCACGAAGGACAGTAATTCGAGACAACGTGCAAGCTGCCTCTCACCTCGGATGTCCCAAGGATGGTGAGGAACCCTCCAAATAGAGGCAGTGACCGTGCCACAAAGTCATCGAAGGTGGCATCTGGCGTGAGGAAGAAGCCGCTCATGAGGGCCACCGTGCCGAGTGTGGTGACCCCGAGCAGGGTCGCAATGGAGTAGCCCAGGGGATTGTTCAGTTTCAGAGCACTAAATTGAAGATCAATCTCTGCCTTGGGTTGCACGACGCAGACCTGATGGTGTGAAGAGCATGGGCAACGGTGTTATACTGGGGTTCCCCACATGACAGCAAACAAAGAGCTGGAGTGGACCACGCAGCTGCACTTTGCAGGTGATATTACTGCTGAGATCAGGCGGGCTCGACCTGCTTCACTTCCTCCCCAGCCTTCTCCTGCATGAACCAGAGGTCCACTTCGCGGCCTGCAAAAAGTACATGCATCCAAGACCTCATAATTAGCTGGACCTGTCACTTAAGATAGCTCTTGTCCCAAATTTTCGAGCATTCACATAGTTACACCACCAGCGTTTAGCAGGTCAAGGAAAGAGTTATCGGGCCAGGGGTAGTACGTCCTGAGGTTGTTTTAGAGACTTGTTAAGCGGACGTCAAGGTTAGCTGCAATCATCTTGGTGGTGGTAGAGGGCAGAATATAGGGACCTGCTGCTTCCTCAAGACGTTTCTCAAGGATGGACTTGACTTCAGCAATGGGTTTCCGCATGTTGCCAATGAAGATACCTCCATCACCAAAGCGGCGCACGTCGGTGGCAAAGAATGTGTCAGACTTGAAGCACTCCTTCAGCTATTCCACCAACATCCACAGAAACAAGTCAGCAGCTGGGTCATCATTTCAGCCTCGCGCAACTCAACCCGCTCCTACCTCAAAGCCAACCAGCATACTGAATCAGGAACCAAGCTCTTGAGTCGCATACTACTTGAAGCGGTCGTTGGTTGTCTCAGCCAGTGCTACAGACCTTCTGGAGGTCAAGAGCTTTGTAGTTGCCTTCAGCCTGCTCGAGCCGCTCCTTCTCCTTGACAACAGCGTTCCTGACAGCCTTGGACAGGAGGCCGCGGATGAAGCCGGGGTGGTCCTCGTTGTCCAGCTCCTTCAGCCGCTCCTCCGCCCGCTGCTTCTCCAGCTTGAGCGCCGCTTCTGCGGACCCCACCGTCCCACTGAGGCAGACCCAACAGTAGGCGCAGCCAAATGTGGCACCAACTAGTGTCTCATCAGGAGCACCCCAATCCGCAGATGCAGGGACATGGGGCGACGCAGCTGCAGGCTCTAAGCGGCCAGGATGCCGTCAATTCCGACGTGGAATATAACGGCGGTGCATACCAATGGAGGGGTTGGCGACGAACTGCCGGAACTCGGCCTCCTTCTTGAGGTCCCGCTTTGGCTCCTCCTTCTTCTCCCGCTCCTTCGCGGCCGTTGACCCCGCGCCCTTCTTGTCGTCCTGGCCGTCGGCTGCGCGCACCACGCCCGGCTGCGGCCGCGACCCCGCGCGCGAGAGCTGGCGCCTGGCGGCTGCGAAGCTCGCCGTCAGCTTCTCGCAGCGCACCTGCACCAGGGAACGGCCATTCATCAGGCCATCCGATCGGTGGCCGCAGCCCGGCTTGCGGGCCCCGCCGTGGCCATAGATGGCGCCTCGACAGGGNAGAAGAAAGGGCTCGCCCATTGAGGATAGGGGCTGGACAAGCCAGCCCAAAAAAGAATGAACAGAGAACGAGAAGGGGGCCAGAGGAAGCCAGAGGAAGCGCTAAGAAACCAAAGCAGACAAAGAAAGAAAGCAGCTACAAATCACTCAGTAACCCCTGCTAAGCAGCCGCAAATCAGAGAGGCTAGGGTCCTGGAAGTGGGTAAGTGGGGGACCTACTGGCGGCCGCTCAGGAAACCTGGGAACTCACTGCCGCAGGCACTTGCCCCGCGGCCACGTGGCGTCCCCCCTCCTCGCCCCGTCCCGCTGGCTTCTCTGGAAAAGGCTGCGTCCTTCTTCTAGTACCTCATTCTCGCCCCTCCTACTCTACAACTCCGCTTCGTGTCTCAAACGTGCGTGCTGGCCGTGCTCTCGCTGCGGCCTCTAGCTTTCGTCAGGGGGAATTTCAGATCTGAGGCTCCTCCTCCTAGCTATTGAGTGGTTCATCCCCCAGTTCTGAGGCAGCGCCCCGCTTTAGGGCCCCTTCGAAGCTTGCAAGTCATTTTTGGGCTGCCTGTTCACAGCCCTTGCCCACATTGGGAGAGCCACTTTCATGCTTCGTGTCTTGGGAGACTTTCACGGCCATTACTGTTAATTTGGAAGAGGAAAGGAATGAGCTCGCCCATAGAAGAAAGAAAGTGCTCGCCCATTGAGAATAGGGGCTGGAACAACCAGCCCGAAAAAGAATGAACAGAGTACGAGAAGGGGGCCAGGGGAAGCGCTAAGAAACAGAAACAAAGCAGCTACGAGACACTCAAGTAACCCCTGCTAAGCAGCCGCAGATCAGAGATGCTGGGCTCCTGGAAGTGGGTCCCCTGGCCAGAGCCAGAGGCAGCAGCGAGGGCTCTGCCGGCACGAAGGTGCAGCGCCCGGGCCATGGACGGGAAGAAAGCGCGGGCAGATTGACTGGTGGCTGGGAAAGGCCAGGGAAGAGCTGTTGTCTTGTGTAGCCCAAACAGTTGGCACCACCTTGGCTGCCAGCTCTCTGACTCGCGGCTGCGGACATGGGCTACTGAGCACCCGTTGTATTAGTCCTTCGCCTTCCGGCTCCTTCAGACATTGTCCATTCCTTTGGGCTGGCCTCTCCCAGCCACCACTTAATCTGGCCGCGCTTGTCTTTCCTATTAGCCACTTGAGTAGAATTGTGTTCCTGCGCTTTCCGGCCTCTTTGGTGCTAGTCCAATCTTTCAGTTCAGCAAGGGGGCTCTCAGTCACCTCTCAGTCACCTCCAGTCAGTAAGTGCAAGTCAAAATAGCTAGCGGGCGGAAAGACGTCGCCCTGACGGAACCCGGAGGCAGCAGCCAAGGCTGCTCTGCTTCTTCCCTTGGCCCCTTCGCCCTTTGCTTCAGACCTAGTCCTTTCTTTTGGGCTGGCCTCTCATAGCCACTGTTCTCAATGTGGACCCGCTCTACCTTCTTCTTTCGGGCTGGCATTTCGCTGCCATCGCCCCCTTTTGAAAGATCTTTCAGTTCTGTGCACTAGCTGTTCCCTAAACAGCATACAAAACCAAGCCGGCCTCCATGTCGTCTATGCGCATCGCACAATTTTCCCTCTGTTGGGAAAGATTTGTGAGCTGCAGTTGCCCTTGACTCCCAGGTGGGATCTCTCTGCTCCTTCAGGACCCGGCCACTTCAGGTTCTTGGCGTGGCAACACCTCTCGTGCTGCTACTTGTGCTGACTTGCGGCTGATGACCAGGGTTCACTGAGCATTTTCAGTGCTCCCTTTGCTTTCCAACTCCTTTGAACCTTGTTCGTTTATTCAGTTACTTGTGGCTCTTGGCCCTCGCCCCACTTGACAGCGCTGCTTCTCCTCCCTTTCAATCTGTCCAGATTTTCGGGCTGGCCTTGGACTGTTGAGCACCCAGCATCCTAGGCTTTCGCTTCGCATCTGCATACTCGCCGTGCCTTGGCTGCCACCATATAAAGTTGACGAGGCGACTGCTTTCCTAATATGTATCTTGCTTTTTGCGCCGGCCCCCTCAGACCTCGTACATTCCTTTGGGCTGGCCTCTCACAGTCACCAGTCAATTTGGAAGCGCTGTTTCTTTTCCTGACTCTTGTATGTCGACTTGAGGCCGTTGACCAACTTGAGGCCATTGACTAGGGGATATTAAGTGATTGTCATGTAAGCCATGTGAAAGTTGCTTGTGCTCTCGTGCCGGGGACGGCTCCCCCATAGACCTTGGAAACTCCTTTGGGCTGGCCTTGCAGCCTCCGCATCCTTTTGAATAATCACTTTCGTCTCCATGTGCTGTTTATGGATGAGGCTGCACCGAGCTTCGCCTGAGACTTCAGTGCTGTAAGGTGAAAGCACCTGCATGTATACTGAATCGCCTGCCCCCACAAGTCAGCCTGTTCGTTTCAGTGGGTCACTCAGTCACTGCTCTGCTGGAGGATCTCGTACTCTTCTTGCTTCCACTTGTATGCAGTTGGCTGGGATTCAGCTGCTGCTCACTTAGGTGCTAGCTTCCTTTGATTGCTGACTTCTTGTATCACTACTTGCTGAACTTCCTTGTGTTGGCCATGCCTGACTGTCACCGCTCTGTTTGCAGGAGCCAGTCAGCACAGGAGCCCACCCCAGTACCTCCTCTGGGCTCACAGGGCAGATTGCTTTGCCAGCCCCAGCAAGCCCCAGCTACTCGTGGGGCCAATGCTCCGCCAGAGTAGAGTAAGAGAGGTTCACGAGGCAGCCATCAAGCTTGTTGCTTGCCACACACTAGTGCACTGCTCAACCCACATCGACATAGACGAATAAACGGCACTGAATGTGCTGCACAGAATACATAAGAGTGGCCCAACGCCGACTACACAGCAATGACCCGTCTGCTACGAGGGCTGTCAGTGCAAGCCACGCTGCGGTCAGAGTGAGAAGCCTTTCCCAAAGCTGGCAGTGAAGCGGGATGGTAGAGGATTCCGCTTCCAAGGCAAGTCCAGGCCCTGCTTGTTTGGCTCGTCCAGTGTCAAGCGAGACGTTCTAGGGTCTAGCAAGGTCTTCTGGAATGTCTGTGAGAAGCCCGTGGCGATGATGGTCACGTGCACCTCGCCCTCGTACTTCTCGTCAATCACTGCACCAAAGATGATGTTCGCCCCAGGATCTGCCAGCTCCGTGACTACCTGCAGGACGCACACATATAAGCTCAAATCGAGCGGGCAAGCCATGTCTGCTTAGGGATCTATTTGTTCTTGTCACTGCACTCTCACACGGAAAGTATCTGCAAGAGTTAGTAGTCGGCAGAGCACAATCACCTGAGACACTCTGTTGACTTCCTGTAATGTCAGGTCCTTGCCTCCAGTAATATTGTAGACAACTCCCGTGGCGCTCTGAATGTTGGCTTCCACCAGAGGGGCGGACGTGGCTGCCAGTGCCGCCTCCTCGGCTCGATTCTTGCCGGTCGAGCTCCCGACGCCTAGCCATGCCGTGCCCGAGTTGCTCATGACGGCCTTGACATCAGCAAAGTCCACATTCACCAGTCCAGGGATCTGCAAGGACACTTCAAGACCGCAGTCGTGGATGCCAGCTTTGTCACAGTGTCGCCTGAATTTACATTCACGGCTTCTGTACTGCCAAGTCAGCTACTTCAGATATCGCTTGTCAGCCACCTGAGTCACTTGTTATGCTTACAGTGATGATGTCTGAGATGCCCTGGACGCCCTGGCGGAGAACGTCATCAGCCAGGAGAAATGCATCCTGGAGGGGTGTCTGCTCCTGGACGACCGACAAGAGCTTGTCGTTGGGGATGACAATGAGCGTGTCCACATTCTTCCGCAGCTGCTCAATGGCTGCAACCGCCTGCGGCGCAACGCCATTGCAAGCATCCACAACCGGATGCATGAGGTGGAGATACCTCGATGTGGTCCCTTCATGCCGAGTCAAGCGTATTCTTTGGTTTGTGCGTGCGTTAGACCTGCTGAGCTCGTCTCCTGCCCTCGAAGCTGAAGGGGTAGGTGACAACGCCAACGGTGAGGCGGCCAGCCTCTCGGGACAGGCGAGCCACCACGGGAGCAGCGCCACTGCCGGTGCCTCCGCCCATGCCAGCGGTGATGAATACGAGGTCGGCATCCTCGACAGCCTCGGCAATTGCATCCCGAGACTCTTCGGCTGCTCGCTCCCCCAGCTCAGGGTTCCCGCCTGTGCCTGCAACAGCGCCCAAGACTAAGTAAGCTCATCCCGCCAGCAACCAGCATGCTCAAATTGTCTCGCTTGGTCTCCTTTGAAAGGTATCTGCATAGGATTCTCACTACCACTGCAAGGAGCAACACCATGACAAGCCACAGTACTCTCGCCTGTGAGGGCCCTGACTCGCAGTGGCCCCAGCCTCTCACCCAAGCCGCGTGTGAGGGCCTCTCCCACTTGTAGCTTGTGCGACGCGCTTGATTGCAGGAGCGCCTGCGCATCCGTGTTCACCGCCCAGAACTCGATGCCCTGTGGAGGCACAAACTGGTCCTCAGTCTCGGGTGTCCGTGTCATGTGGACAAGGTACTCTTCTAAGGTGGAGTGAGCTCCACATTCTGGCTGGCAAACTGGCCACCTGGGCTCCTGGCCCAAAGTGTACAACCAGTCAGGACCGGGCCGGGGCTTTGCAACTGGCTCGTCAGCGACCAGGATGACCACAAAGGACCGTAATTTATACGGGCGCGGCTGACATTGGACAACAAGGAGTAGGAGCTGTCCTTGGTGAAGATATTGCGCTTGATAACGTTGTCACATGTATGACCTGGCAGAGGAGCCAGAGGAGGCTACTGGAAGCGCGCTGTGTGCCCATTCTAGCATCGACAATCTCTTTGACAGTGCGTACATGTCCACTGTGCTAGAAGGCACCTCGCCACGGCGCGCACCTGCAGGTTGCTGCTGACCATGCGGTTGACGGCATTCCCACCGCCCCCTCCGACGCCGATGACCTTGATCCTCGCCGTGTCGATAGGCGCGACGGCGGCACGGACGCCCACGCCGGGCCTCCCAGCTCCGATTAGGGGACGCAGCCTGTTGCCGCGGGCTCGGAGCAGCCGGTGGGGCCGGCTGCCGTGTGCAGTGCCGGGGTGCCGGCAGTGGAAGCGCAGCGCGAGGGACAGCCTGCGCGGCAATGCGAGCGAGCTGCAGCAGGCCGCCTGGAGAGCCTCCGCGGGCGGCCGCAGGGAGGCCCCGGCCGGGAGGCTCTGCCGAGCGACGGCCGCCATTGCCGTCTCTACGGCCGCGCCAGGAGCATAGGGCCGCTCCGCCGCAACGCCGGAGGAGAGGAGGCCCTCAGGCCGCTGGGCGCGCAGCGCAGCGGCCAAGGCGGCGGCAGCGGCAGTGGCACGACGGCGGCGGAGGCAGCGGCGGCGGAGGCGGCGGCAGGACGGGACGCGGCGAACGCGCGGCGGCGGCGGCGGCGGCGGGGAGCGCGGCCCTGCGGCTCCCCCAGTTTTGGCGGGAAGGGATTTTGGCGGGGGGCTGGGCGGGCTCCCGGTGCCTGCTGGAGCCGCTTTAGCTCGGTTGGCTCCAGACGGGCCCTGCCACGGCCGGCTCCTGACCCCAGCCCCCACGAGGTCACGGAGCATCTCACCTTCCCAACATGCCCCGTTTGCGGAAACAGTGCGGCATCAATGTGTCAGTCACTTCTGTGGTTCGTCGTCAGGTCTTGCGTTGCTTCCGGGCTCCAGTCATTCTCTCATGTTCGTCTTTTTCAGGCCTTGTTCAGTCTTTCTTCTGTGTCCCTGTGTGTAGTCCTTCTTCGGCATCCCTTTCTTTGGCTTTGGACATTTTAATTCTTTTTGGACTGGCTTTGCCAGCCCCTCTTCTCTCTTCTCTCTTCTCTCTCTTCTCTATGGGCGAGCCCTTTCTTTCTTTCGTCCCAGCCCTCGCCCAACTAGGAAGAGCTGTGCTCTCGGGACGGCCTCTCACATTGCTAAGCAAGTAACATGTGAGGTAAGTTCTTAGTTATCTCTGGTTAGCAGCCACAGCCACAGCCACTGCCTTACTTTGAAGTGCTCTTTCATCTCCTCTGTCTACCTTGCAATAAGGCCGCCTCTATGAGGTGGAAATACTGGTGGAATTGGCGAGATATCAAGGAGGACATCAGGATTAGTTGACGGCGTGGCAAGAGCCACATTTCATGGCTGATGACGACTCTGATTTTGAGCCTGGGAAGTCCATCTGTTCTCTTGTGCGCCTGGATGTTGGTGAGCCGCACATCCATGCACCCAGGCTGATGCGATTCACGACACAGAAGTTGCCACTTGTGAGCACACAGATCCTGGGGATAGTTACAGCTCTTCCAAAAGGAGGCGAGGGCTGTGAGAAGAGAGTAAGCTTTCCCTGAAGGAGGCGATGGCTGTGAAAGGCCAGCCCAGAATGAAACTGCCGAGGCCCAAAGGAGCCGGGACTCATTTGAAAAGCAAGGGTGCCCTGCTCAGTGACCTCTTGTTAGCCGCCTCAAGTGGTAGAAAGTAGCAGCAGGGAAGGAGTTGCCCCGCCTAGAGGCCGAAGCCGCAGAAAGGGCTGCTTGAAAGGAAGAGCTGGAAGAGCTGCTTCTGTCCCGTCGGCGGCAAGGGGAGCAGGCTGAACTCACTGCAGCGGGCACGCTGGCGCTGATTTACCGCATGCGGCTACTCCATTCACTGCAGCGTTCTGTGGCTCAAGCCTTACATAAGTTCGTGCTAGCCGCTCCCTGGCGGTTGCCTCCGGCTGTTGGCAGGTGGACTGCAATTTGGCTGTTAGTAATTCCGACTCGCAATGCTGACTAGGAGTCAATGAACGCGCATCCTTGATGATCACTTGTTGTCCTGCATGCTATCCGCTGTCCGTAACTTGTGGACCTTGTCATTCTTTTGTGGGCTGGCTCGTCACAACAATCGTCCCCTCTGCAAGAGCGGCTTTGAATGTCGTGGCTGTTTGCTCTTCTGCGCCGGACGCTCTGCTGCCGCTGTCCTGCCCCTGTGGCTTCTTCCCCATTCCCTGCTGCTACTCTTCTGACTTGCACCTGTAGACCAGGATTACCAAGTGACATCCGCAGTAGCCACATCATTGTTTTTGGGCTGGCCGCTCACAGCCAGATCTGT
>WELB01000283.1:95749-121828 GCA_009602725.1 Spirogloea muscicola | reverse complement strand
GCGCAGCTCCGGCCTGGCCCTCGTCGCCCGCCGCGCCGGGCCGAGCCGGCGGCGGGGCTCCGGCGTCGTGGGCGAGGCCCCGTCAACTCGATTCCGGCAGCGTCCACTGAGCCGGGGTTAAGACGGGGTTTATCAGGGCCTTGCAGTGCCCCTGCGGCCATTTTGGCCCTCGTTTGTTTGAAACACACAAATGCGAACAGATTTCGGCCCATTGAACCTTGTCTTTGGGCTGGCCTCTCACAGCTACTGCTTGAAATTAGATTAAATTGGACGAGCCTTTTATTCTTCGGGAAGAGCTCGTTGCTTGCAGTGCTGCAGTGGGGCGGGCCAGCCGCGCGCCTGGCTCCTCCGCAGCTCGCCGCCGCCGCCCGACTATCAAGGCCCGCCGCCACAGCCAGCTGCGGCGGTGGCCGCGTCCGGCTGAGGCGACCTCGCGGTCGACCTGTCCGGGCTCGGAGTCCTGGCGGGCGCCTCGTGGAGAGGCCGCCCTGCCGTGCTTGCGGCTGGCCGGCACGAAGATTCGGGCCGGCCAGACGGCGGCGGCGCGAGGCCATCTCGAGGGCGCGCTCGCGGGAGCCGCCGCGCCGCGAGCTCCTGACGGCTCGCAGGAGGACGAGGCCCGCGGAGCTGCAGGCAGCTGACGGTCGTGTCGAGCTGCCGGGCCACTGCGGCCGGCGTACAGCTGTGCAGCCCGGCGCAGGATCTGTGGCGGCACTGCCAGGGGATCGCGGCAGGCCCGTCCTCCACCCCCGCGGCCAGCTGAGTTGGGGGCGGGCGAGGACTGGATGACGGCGGCGCGATGGACCTGGCCACGCTCAGCGGCGTGCTGCAGCTGGCCCTCAGCCCGAGCCCGCAGGAGCGCAAGGCCGCCGAGGATAAGCTCGTCGAGGTGAGGCTGAGGGTGCCCCTCGAGGAGTCGCCGGCGACGCCTGCTGGCCCGACTGCCCGTCTTCGCAGGCCTGACCTCGGTCCTACCTCGGCCTGGCCGCTGCGCAGTTCCAGCATGCACCGGGGCACCTAGTGCACCTCATGCAGGTCATTGTGAGCACCAGCGCGGACCTGGCCATCCGCCAGATTGCCAGCATCTACTTCAAGAACCTGGTTGCCAAGGACTGGGTCACCAAGGACTCAGGCAGGGCTTCCAAACTCGGCACTCTGTTGTCCTTCCTCCACGCCGCAACTTGGCTCGCGGGCTGGCGCCCTTGTGGCTGACCTTGGGTGCAAACAGCCCTCACTCTCGATGCTCCTTGTGGTTGCCAGGCGACGTCTTCTCTAAGAGCGACAAGGTGACGGTGCGCGACAACCTGCTGGAGGCCATCATCTGCGCGCCCGCACTCCTCAGGTGGGCATGCCTGCCGCACCCTTGAGTATCCCAGGTCATGGCAAGCCAACCTGTGATATAGCACCATTGGCAAGCTGCGCAGGCAAGCTTCTCAAGCGTCTTGCCCCAGGCGTTGTCTACTCAGACCTCAGCGACCGCAGCGATGATCTTGCAGTTGGCAACACATCCCTAATATCACAGTCATAATATTAGACGTGACCCTCGACCACTCTATCACCAGTTATATGAGATGCTGCAGTGGTTTTTTAGCTCGCTCCAGCTGCCAAGTAGCCAGTGACGTTGTGCCAAGCCAGGGAGGCCGCTTGGCCATCAGCATGTTGGACGATCCTCAGGACAGCTGGTTTGAGCTTGGCTCCTCTGCTGGCTGCCCTGCTTCGGGCGAGAAGCGGCTAACCGCTTGGACGGGTTCAAGGATATGAGGTCCAGGATATGCAGGAAACAAGGGTACTGAGGGGTCAGGATCAGAATGCAAACGGTCAGACTGCCAGGACTACGTCTCTCAGCGCCCTTGTCCTCTGGTCCTGGGCAACTGATGATAGGTGGCGCCGGCGTGTCCCAGGTCGCAGCTTGGCGAGTGCCTAAAAACGATTGTGCAGTCAGACTACCCGGAGCAATGGCAGGCGCTCCTTCCCCTCATCGATGGCAACCTGCGTTCGATGGACCAGCCACGTGTCACTGGCGCTCTCTTTGCGCTCCGCGTCCTCGCTCGGAAGTATGAGTGAGTCCCCTCCCCAATCTGGTCGGACAAACACGCAATGGACATTGAGTGCTCCAAGCTAAGGGTGTCTGACAGTGCATGACTTCCATATCATCCAGGTTCAAGCACGAGGATGAAGAGCGTGCACCAAGCCATGTGCTGGTGTCGACCACCTTTCCCGTCCTCATCAACATCTTCAAGTACCTGCTCTCCCTGCCGGAACCCGATACTGAGATTGCCATCCTCATCAAGCTCATCTGCAAAATTTTCTGGTCCTCGTGCTATGTACGCACTCGGCGCCACTACCCCATCCACTCAGGTCAACGTGTCCAGCAGCAGCGGGTTAATGCATGCGAAGAAGAGCTCTTGATGTAGTAGCATATTGCTGGTCAGTATGCCGAGCTTTAAGTCCGCAGCTGATGACTCGTGATGTACTTTGGTGGCGCAGCTGGAGGTGCCAAAGCTTGTGCAGGAGGAGGCTGTTTGCCTTGCCTGGATGGGCTGCTTCCTCAATCTCATTGAGCGGCCTGTCTCAGCGGCAGGCAGCAGTGATGGGCAGCTTGCTTGGTGGAAGGTCAAGAAGTGGACGCTGCACATCATCAACCGCCTCTACAAACGGCAAGCAACCTGAACTCTCGTTCTTTGACAACACAAACCTAAGCTCGCCCGTAATCTCTGCTGTTGCTGGTGCCCACTGTGAAAGTTGCCTCGACTGTGGACGTCAGCGACACTGACAGCAAATCTTGGGCTTGCTCCTGCAGCTTCGGAGACCCCAAGGTTGTTAAGGGCGAGCCACGGGCGTTTGCAGTCATGTTCCAGAAACGCTTTGCTGGCAAGTTCCTGCAGGCGTACCTTGCACTGCTGCTTCGCCTCCGGCAAGAGGGTGGCCACCATCCCGAACGCGTGATCAACCTCGCCCTGCAGTACCTGACCACCAGGTCGTGCAGCTTGCCAGCTGCTCAATCTTAGCACTGCGCTCCATCTCTTGCTCCCCATTTCTTGGTGCGCAAAGTGGGGTCAAGCACATCTTGTACTCTTGTCTGACTTGACTTTACCCGACTATCTTATTAAGTTTGACCTGACTATCCCTCGCCTCAGTGCATCAGTAAGGTGCTCCTCCATGTCAAGACTCAGGCGAAGCTAAACGGCCTGCTTGCAACAGCAGTGGCAGTCTTCTCTTCAGCAGCATACTTGGCTCACCCTCTTTATCTTGACTGTCTCCCGTCGTTCACAGTATCTCCAAGACGCCTCAATATCAGCTGCTGAAGCCGCAGCTCAACGTGGTGCTCTTCGAGATCTGCTTCCCACTCATGTGCTTCAGTGACTCGGATGCGGTACTGTGGAGGGACGACCCGCACGAGTATGTTCGGAAAGGCTATGGTGAAGCTCCTTCCCTCTCTCTGTCACGGTCTGCACAGGGATACAGCAATGCAAACCTGGTCAATTAGCTTCAGCTTTGTTGAGCACAGGCAGCTCATTGCAGAATGTATTGTGTCCCAAGCTGGAGGACTTTGTTCTCACTTGTGACTTTCTGGGCTTCTGCAGACATCCTTGAGGATATGTATAGCCCACGCACTGGAGCCATCAATTTGATTGTTGAGCTCGTGCGGAAGCGTGGAAAGGAGAATCTTCAACCCTTGCTCACATCCATCATTGACGTCTTCAATAAGTAAGTAGCAGCAAGCGACACATCTTGCGCTAGCTACCCAATGGAGTGACACTATCCAGAAGTATCCTCATCATTGTTGGTGACTCTGCCCTACTTTTGGCCAGCTTCAAGAACTCCCCTCCTGAGGCGCGGCAATATCAGCAGAAAGATGGAGCTCTGCTGGTCGTGGGAGCACTGAGTGACAAGCTGAAGGCGACAGAGCCATACAAGAACCAGCTGGAGACTATGCTTGTGCACCACGTGTTTCCAGATTTCCAGTCGCCCATGGGATACCTCCGTGCCAAAGTTGGTCACTCTACATCCCTTCCTCTTTTCATCTGCTTCTTGATAGCAACCTCAGCGGTCTAGGCTTCCCTGAGGCCTACTACTTTTATTCATTCCTTACAGTTCATGCATGCATCTTGCACAATGAGGCCTTGAGAATCAGGTCAGGTTTGGTTTTGATCCACCATCAGCTGATGTCATTCTTTATGAAGGTCAAAGCTCATTCTGTGGTCCCTTACTATAGTGAGCTGCTTGGTGATGTTGTGTAACTCAAAGCTGTGGTCCCTTACTATAGTGAGCTGCTTGGTGATGTTGTGTTACTCAAAGACCTTCCCAATGGTGTGCTTACCATCGGAGGCAATGCACTGTGCTCTTCAGGCTGCTTGGGTGGCTGGTCAGTACGCTGACATCCCATATGCTGAGACAAGCCATTTTACACACGCCTTCCACTCCGTTGTAGCTGCGCTGCGCGACTCTGAGCTCCCGGTCAGAGTGGACTCTGTGGTCGCCTTACGCTCGTTCGTGGAATGCATCCAAGGTCAGTCCATTTACTGGTTCTGACTAATTTCCTTTGCAAGTAAAAACTTCTTGTTCTGTAGTATGTGCACAAACCACAAGTAAGGTGATTCGAGCAAAACTGTAGGAATTGTAATCGGCATTCTGTGCTGAGCTCTCTAGGGATACTTGGCAGCCAGTCACAAGATTGACATTCGTGCAGATTTGGACGAGATGAGGGCGATGCTGCCACAATTACTGGACGGTAGGTTCCTAGATGTATCCTTGGCAATTCCTACAGGCAATGAAAGCAAGCAACTGTCACGCTTAGTCAACACACCCATTTCAAATCATTTTCCTGTACTGGCCTGGTCACTCCATGTATTCAAAGAATACATTCTTAGTGCTCAGGAGGGGATTATCCAGAACACCTGCATACTAGCAACCAGTGTACTGCATTCATGTAGTCACCATACTACTTGGTCTCACATGTTTGCTGGATGCTGCAGAGCTCTTTAAGTTGATGAACGAGGTAGAAAACGACGACCTCGTCTTCACGCTTGAGACGATTGTGGACAAATTCGGAGAGGAGATGGCGCCCTATGCCCTAGGGCTTGTGCAGAATCTGGTACACAGCCTGACATTACTGGATATAGCAGGATAGTCTTTGATTTGCAATAGCAGTTTTACATGATTGCGGCTGCCAGCCATGAAATTGTGAGCTTGACGACAGGGTTAGATTGGGGCTCTGTCGCACCTTCCTGCAAGTTGTGACCTTTGTTAGTGCTGATCGTATCATGCAGCCGTATGCAACTGATGTATTTCAGACAATGCCTGAGTCTTGCACCTATGTCTGGCAGTGTTAAGCCTCATGAGCTGTGGTAGGTCCAGCTACTTGGCTGCCATGGAGATGCTGAACACCGAGCTCTTGTTGTCACCAAGCAGGCTGCAGCCTTCTGGAAGTGCGTCAAGAGCTCAGATGCCGACGAGGACGACGATGATGGCCTTCCAGCTGCAGTGGGGTGCTTGCGGGCCATTGGCACCATCCTGGAGTCAATAAGTGCTCTACCACACCTCTTTCCGCAGCTTGAGCCCACTCTGCTGCCCATCATGCAGCAGATGCTCTCTGAGGACGGCCAGGGTAAGTCACAAGGCCTCCTCGGAGCTTGCATACAGACCCTGGCGCAGCACTGTAGCAAACCAATAGTAGGGCGCAGACAGCAAGCATCGTGCTTGCCTGCACTTGCAAGTCAAGCTAAGCATCCTGTCATTAGCTATCCAAGATAAGTAGTAGCCAGCTCATTGTTGGAAGCTGGGCAAATGCAAGGTTGCTCAAGACAGCAGCCTGTGTGCTGTGAGCTTGAGACAGCAGGGGGTTTTTGTGGCTGCAGATGTGTTTGAGGAGGTCCTTGAGATTGCGTCTTATATGACTTACTTCACTCCGACAATCACCCTTGACATGTGGTCCATATGGCCGCTGATGGTCAAGGCTGTGAACAGCTGGGCTATCGACTTCTTTGATAGTAAGGCTGCCAACTTTGCCACAGGGAGCAGCTGAGTTGCCTTTGCCGTTTTTTGCACAGTGCAAAACGGCTGTGAGCAATAATAGCAAGCATGCACAGTGCAAATTTATTTAACTTGGACTGATGTCATCATAGTAGGTCTTTGGTAGGCCAGACAAGCTTTTTGTTGAAACTAGCACCCTACTCTGGCATTTGATGCTTGTCGATCGGGTTGGTCGCATCACTCCTTGAATTCGAGCACGAAAGTCATTGTATTGTGCAGAGCATCTCATTCCGTTTATCACCTCGATCTATTGAGGGCAGGTAGTAACACGTGACCACTGGCTGAAGAGAGCAAATTCTGCTCTGCTTGCACCTTGCAGATGTACTTGGACCCATGGACAATCTCATTTCACGAAGTACCGAGCATTTTCTGACCTGCCAGGAGCCCAACTACCAGCAAGACCTTTACAATATGATAGCCACGGTGAGTGGTATTTATATCTCTGGCAGGCAATATATCAGAGTCCAATATGTTGGTTGCATTCCAAAGCTAGAAGTGCTAAGAAGAGGATATGGTTGCATGTTGTGGAAAGGTGACACCTCTGGTGATAGGGTTTAGGGTTTAAGGGTTTAGGGGTTTAGGGTTTAGGCAGTCCAGGAGCTTTTGTGTAGCAACCCAGTAATTATGTTGATATTGATGTTGGTAACATTTCTGAAACAGCTCCTAGGTGATGAGAAGCTAGAAGATGAGGACGTGGAGTCGGCACCTAAGCTTTTGGAGTCGGTCCTTCAGAATTGCCAAGGCAGGGTGGATCATTGGGTTGAGCCCTACTTGACAGTTGCCATCAAGAGGCTGCGGGTTGCCAAGAAGCTCCACGTCAAGGACCTTCTCACAGAGACGGTATTTGCCCATGCCACTAGCAGGATAATTGGTGACTCAGGAGGTGAAGGTGGCACAGCAATGTTCAGCATGTGTGCATTGATGCTTCATTGAGCACACTTTAAGTCTTGCCATGATTCAGTGACAACTTGGGTTTTGATCATAGAGAGTTTCAATTTAAGTCTTAGTCATAGAGAGAGGTTTCACAGGAGTTTGAGTAAGAAGATCTCTGTGTTTGCACAGTAGCAGTTGTAGTGACTTTGGTGAGGATGTGTTTATGCAGCTTGCAAATGCACTATATTATAATGCGCCTCTTTGCATCAGTATCTTGCAAAAAATGGGAGTCACTGGTGAGGTGTTCCAGACATGGTTCCAGATGCTATATGCAAGACATAAGAACGGGCGGCCTGTGCACTTTCGGAGGTGAGGCTGCCATGAGGCCATCTGGTTGGATGTAGCAGGTTGGATAGAGCTACTCTTTACAGTAAAGAGCCATGTTTGACATATCAGCTATTGGGTTGCAGATAAGAGTCTATAAGTTGTAAGGTGCACAATGAGATTGACTTTATTGTCAATAGATTCTCTACGTTGTCCACTCCCCAATCCTTCCCTTTGAGTTTGCAGAGAGCACGATAAGAAGGTGTGCATCCTTGGCTTGGCAAGATTACTGCTGGTCCCTGTGGCAGTACTGCCTGAAGAACTACAATCAGGCCTTGATCAGGTCTTTAAGGGACTCCTGAAGCTTCTGGTGGAGTACAAGGAGCAGCAAGCTGGTGTGACTCGTGCTCTTCGGCTCGTCTCCTCTCTACATCAAGTCAAATTCTTAATCAAGGACTGTTTTGCATAGGTGCACACCACCAAGCAGTAGCTGAGCATGGTTTTTGGGTTTAGGATATCTGCGGGTGTGTGACAGTTCTCTGCTTACCTGACTACAACAGAGGCTGCTAAAGCGGAAGAAGAAGAGGAAGATGAGGAGGCTGAGGACCTCGAGGAGGGCTGGGAGGACGAGGAGATTGAGGACGGGGATGAGGATGATGAGAACGAGGATGCAAACGGAGACAATGAGAGGGTGCAAAGATTGGCACAGAAGGTCCTTACAACGCTCATCTACCGCAGTTCCTGTAAGATGTTCTGTTGACAGTGACATGCAATTGACGTGAAGTGAAGTGCTTCCTGTTCGTGCTCTGTAGGCTGGAGCATCCTTTCAATGGGCGTCAGAAAATGACGAGGATGATTCAGAAGACGAGGATTGGGTTGACGAAGAAGAGTTTCAGTCACCAATTGACGCCATCGATCCATTTGTGTACTTCGCTGACACCATGAAAAGTGGGTCTACTGCACTGGCACTTGCTTCTTGTTTTATTAGCACTTCCGTTTTCTGCTATGATTTTACTCAGCAGCGCTTGGCATATACTTGAAGGACAACACTATTCACTATCTGTGCTTGATTGGTGTCGCTCGATCTGACTCCCTTCTGGTGCTTCGTTGCAGCAATGTCTGCTACAGATCCGCAGCTGTTCCAGATGCTCACCGGAGGTCTAGACTTCCAGCACCAAGCCATGGCGCACGGGCTAGCCCAGCATGCTGAGGAGAGACGGCAGGAAATCGAGAAGGAGAAGGCAGAGGAGCTGCTTAAAGCTCAAAAACAATAACCCTTACTGGGCATACGGTTTGATTATTAGTAGATAGGTTGTGGATATTATGTAGCATCATTCTTTCCCCTTGGGCAACACAGAGGATTACACATGCCTCCTTTCGTTTTCATTGCCACATTGTTCAAGGATCCCTCTCCACATTTTTCAAAATTCCCTCTTCAGCGGGTTTCCGCACTTTCGTGATCCGCATTCGTGATCTGCACTTTGATTCGCACTTGTGAAGCTTTGCCCTGCAAAGCTTAGCAGAAACGCAGATGCTGTCTTTAACTTTGCATAACAGAGGCCTAGTCTGTCATGTTCTTACAGAGCAATTTGACATTTTGACCCCATTGTCGGAAACCCACTGATTTTCACAGCAGTGCTCACTCTGCAGGTGATGGAGTTATGGGGTATGATTGTGTGCCTCATACAAAACTTGTCACTGCACAGAAGATGGACTTTTCAGATCTGGAGTCAGCCTTGCACCTTCCACAAATCCCTGCTTCTTTGGAGCAATATCCTACTCATAAAGCTTGTCTTCGTCCCTCTTCGAAAGCAGAACCAGACTGTCAAGTGCATTGTCTCTGTGCAAGCAGTGAGTGGGAAGACGGTGCCTCACATTATAAATGCTTACATAATTTAGCAGGCTTCACGTATATGAGCTCATGTGCATAATGAGTGCTCTCACATTTCTTTATGATGCAAAAAACAGGGAAAACTATACTTGACAGGCTGCACTGCCATGGGCGTGCCACATCCATTGACAGAAGGCTGTCTTGCCAATTTGCCAAGTGAAGTTCCTAGAACCTTCCTTGGGGAACATTGAATGTCTCATGATGGCCTTCAAGACATTCCCCATCTAGTGCAATGACCATCATTCAGGTCACGTGGTAAACAGTGCCTCTACACGCTGGATCTTCTGGTGTTGGCCGTGGTCAAGCACGCAGCCTACTCCTGACCTATCTTAGCAAACACCCCACCATCACATAGCCTAGCGATAATAACCCTTAAATGGTGCCATTCAGGGTTTCAGGGCAATGGCAAGTCCAACCTTGGCACTCTTGTCCAACGCCTTGGTGTCAACCTCGCCAGAGATAGTGATGGTGGATTTGGGTCTCCACTCATGCTGCACCAACCCAGCAACACTGCCATGGTTGTTGACGCGACCCTTCAGGGTGGTCAGTGCGTCCAGGGTGTATGCACTGCCCAGGGTGAATGTATTCTCGTTCTTGGCAAAGCTGTGGGCAATCTCGCCTCCAACTGTGGCGTATGGATTCACCGCATGAAGGAAAGAGCCCTTCAATGTTTCTCCCTTGTCAGCACTGTCAGAACACGATGCATGGCAGTGCAAACTGTCAGATGATGGAATCAGTGCCAACAACACTGCAGAGGTCTAACTTCTTTGAAAAGCTCGAGCATGGTGACGCATGTGACTAAGAGATAGACTGGAAATATTGTTATCCAGATTTGTGTTCACAAAGACCATTCCATTTCACAATGCCGTAGAATGGCATGACACCTCCACTTTTCAAAGTAACATAAGAATGGCATCACACCACACAGACACTCACAGGGTACAAATACTAGCATTGGGAAGGGCGTATAAGACAGAGAAGTTTGATGAAATGTTCACAGCTCACTGCATGCAGGAAGTAAATACTTACAGGATGGCGGCTACTGTGAAGTCCTGCTTGTACATAGCCACTCCAAAGTTGTACTTAGTAAGAGCACTGTCTTGAGTCGAGTAGGTGAACTCCCCACCCAATGCAGCCTGAGGTGAGCCCAGGGCAGCAGTAAAGTCGATGACAGGGGACTGAGTCATCCCTATCCCACCAGTGAAGGCAGAGTATTCATTGAGGTACTGAAGCTCCAGCTGCATCATGACCACCAACAGACCGTCCGTCAGTCCTCAGAAGCTCTTAGGGCTTGCTAGTTCTAAGGCAGGTACACATGAGCACAGGGCCAAAAGAGTCCAGGATTGAACATATATGGATTGATCACTCATAGCACAGATCAGCTCAATACCTTAGCTGTCTTCTGGTCAGGAATGGTGCCACTGATGATGCCCTTAAGCCCGGGTGCAACGTCATCCACAGTGATGGTAGCATGGATCTGAGACAAGAGCACACTCAGAGTTTGTCAGCGAACCGAACATGACAGGGTGACAGGGTGGTGAACGAGCTCCACTTCACTTAAGGTTGCCTTTTTGATGTCAGCAAAAGAGAGCGAGAGAGAAAGCGGTACCTTGGAAGCTGTGTCCACTTTCAGCTCTGTCCTTATCCGCCCGTGCCTGATCTCCCCCTTGACATCTCCAGCAAAAGCCTCCCCCTTCAGGGAGCCAGCGGTGGTGAATGCCTGCACTTCAAGTGTGACGCGAATGTCAGCAAGGGCACAGACGAGCAAGGCCGTACCACGCGCCTCCTACGGAAGGGCCATGGTGATGTGACAATAGGCACTTGTTTGTCTGAGCATAATTCATGCTCAATAAACTGTACAGAGCCCTGCGATGGCTGCAAGCAGACTCACCAAGCCGGAGAGGGTGACAGTGGAGACGGTGATCTTCTGGTCATATGTGTACTCCTTGGTCAGGAGGTCTGCAAGATCAACAACAGAGGGCTCCTGGCATCAGCTAGCCGCCAATGTGCCTAAGAAGCACTAACCCCTGAGTCTGAGACCACTGTACAGAGAGGTAATTCAGCGTTGCTACTCAGTATTAGTATTCTTAAGGTACTAATTAGTGCGCAGGCTCAACAGCTGCCATCAGGTGTTAATGCCTTGAAGTGTGATAACCAGGCAGGAAAATAACACAGTCAAGAGCAACGGAAGCCGCAACTTCCAGGAAGCAGCAGCGTGCGGCAAGAAAAAGCTGAATCAGCGGCGCATAACCGCACTGATTCGTATCCTACGACAGAGGCCGCCAAAGTGCTGGCTCGGTGACTCGTTTGAGTAGCAAAGCTGACAGCATGCTAGTGAGCTGCTGAGGGCACTGCGCGAGTCGATCTACGCGCCAGGACGAGCTCTGGCTCAGCATCGACTTCAAGACAGCAGGCAGGCTCTAAGGGACAAGGTTCGTCAGAATGGCGGGCCGATCGAGCCGCAGCCGAGCCGAGCGGCCGCGCGGGCCTACGAAGAGCGAGCTCCAGCACCTTTGGTCAGCTTGCCGATGTCGGAGTAGAAACCCGGGCCCTTGCCCATCGCGGCGGGCGCGCAGATCGCGGCAAGGGCGGCGGCGGTGGCGGCGGCGGCGGCGGCGGCGGCGCGGGGGCTTGCAGAGGACGCGGGGGCAGGAGCAGGGCTGGGGCACCGGGGAGGGGCCCAGAGCCCCCCTAACGCGGTCTGCCCGCGGGCGACATTAGTTCACGGACTCGATCACGCGGCCCTGCGGCCCTTGGGCCCCTGACCCGCCCGGCATTATTCCAGGCCCCCTCGGCCCCCCGTGACCTCGTTGTCGCTGACGACGAGCGGCGCGCCGCGTGTTCGTCCCGTCCGTCCCACTCCGTCGTCCGAACCTTGCCCCGCACCGTTGCTTCTCACGTTTGTCTCGTTGCCCCTTTCTTTTTTCTGAACAAGAATTGATCGCTCAAAGAGAGCTTGTCCCTTCTTTTTGAATCCAGCACAGGGCCGACGGTCTCCATGCCAGGCGTGTAGACCTGGTGGCCACCCGACAGGCCGGCGGGCCACGTCTTCTCCTGGACGTGGTGACTACTGATGCCTATGACCGCTCACACCCAGCCAAATGTGCCACCACGGCTGGGTATGCGCTCGCCTGCGCTGCTCGGGCCAAAGAGCTGAAGTACGCGGATCATCCGCGGGAAGACGAGTTCTTCCCGTTGGCCATCGACACACATGGGGCGCTGGGCGCTCGGTGGCTCGAGCTGCTCACCCAGCTCGCCCGCCACACCATCGCCCGGCGCTTCCATGGGGAGCCGGTTGACTTCCCTGCAGCCGGGTCGCTGGCGCAAGTGTATCGAATGCGCCTGGCCGTCTCGCTGCAGAGGTCCATGGCCCGGGCGCTGCACCTTCGTGCCGGCAGAGCCCTCGCTGCTGCCTCTGGCTCTGGCCAGGGGACCCACTTCCAGGAGCCCAGCATCTCTGATCTGCGGCTGCTTAGCAGGGGTTACTGAGTGTCTCGTAGCAGCTTTGTTTCTGTTACTTAGCGCTTCCCCTGGCCCCCTTCTCGTACTCTGTTCATTCTTTTTCGGGCTGGTTATTCCAGCCCCTATTCTCAATGGGCGAGCACTTTCTTCTTTTTGGGCTGGCTTTGCCAGCCCCTCTTCTCTCGGACCACCCGGTGGGAGACGAGTTTGTTCCACTGGCAGTCGACGTGCACGGAACCTTTGGCTCGAAATGGCTTGACTTGCTCAACGGCCTGGCGCGGCAGCGGCCCGCCGCCTCGGGCAGCAGGGCGAGCAGCCCGGCTTCAACGTCGCCGGGCTTGCTCAAGTCTTCCGTATGCGTTTGGCCGTCTCGATGCAGCGGTCCCTTGCCTTCGCGGTTCACTTGCGCGCAGGCCGAGCTTTGGCGGCGGCCTCCGGGCTCCCTTCAGGGCGACGTCTTTCCGCCAGCTAGCTTTTAATCTCCTGACTAGAGGTTACTGAGCGTTCCCTGGCTGATGTCTTAGTCCTAGTCGTTCGCACTCCGGCTCCTTCAGACCTTGTCCTTTCCTTTGGGCTGGCCTTTCCCAGCCACCAGTCAATCTGGCCGCGCTTCTCTCTTCTCTATGGGCGAGCACTTTCTTCGAAGGCGCGCGATACGCACGAATGAAAGCATGGCCAAATGAAGCCAATACATTGTTCAGGTCAAAAATCAGTGCAAACAAATGAGGCTGAATAAAGACCCTTAGCTAAGGTGGCTAAGAAACCTGTGTGACGTTTTGACATTAGTACCCACAATTTTCTTATTGCTATATACCAGCAAATAGGGGCTACTCAATGACTAACTGTAGCAGCCTTTGATGTTGGGGCTCTCCCTTGCTCTTCACGACTTTCTTGGGCTGGCCTTACACAGCCTCTGTCCCTCATTTAGAATAGGCCATTCTGTTTGACAAGCTGTAAATGCCACTCAGCCCACCCATTCCGTGGAGAGGTGCGCTGTTATGTAAGGGAGACACTGGGCAGGGGCAAGCATTAGCATAAGTCAAAAGTATACGTCCATTTAGTACTGCCTGTCCTCGGGGTTCTAAACAGCCCCTTTCTAGCCCCTCCTTTGCTGAGGTAGTCCTGCCCCCAAGTCTATTACAAGATTGGGCTTGCCATACACTGCCATACCCTATCATGGAGCTTGCAGTCCCATGCTCTCAGGATTGTCACTTCTCCGAGTTGTCAGGAGGCCTACATGATTGAGATTACTGGCATGATAACAAGAAGTCTTGCACTCAGCAAGCTGCTGAAGGAAGCAAGGAATGGCTTAGGAATTTGTAGCTGTAAATTTTCTACAGTGTGCTCGCACCTCCTCAGAGATGCCACCTATCGATTCGAGTACCACAATACCCGCCACAACAGTGGCACTGCCATTGTTGCTGTGTGTTTAGCTGCAATTGCAGTGCCACAAGCAAAAAAATGCCAAGCCGCTCTTCAGTCAGTACACGTGGCCAGCTGCAGGTGACCAGCTATGACCAGCCATGACTGGCTGTGAGAGAGAACGTGGTGAAATAGGACCTGATGAGTAGCAGGATAGGTGTCAGAGAAATTGCGAGGGTATAGCGGCAGGGTCCAATTCCCAAGCACCAGTGGTGATGCCAGGCATCTCATCGCCAGTGTATTTATGAGCCAGTACTTGATGAGAAAAGGCAGCCAGGACAGCTGACAAGGAAGAGATGGTCATTGTTGAGCTGGTTGAGTCCAACTGCAGGGTGAAAAGAAAAAAGAATGAGAAAAAAGCCACAGATGCAGCATAGCTTGTTGTTGAAGCAGAGATAAGATGCAGTCAATCACTCATGTCCAGCACAAAAGTGCGATAATGCTTGTGCTTTTCACTAAGCACAACAACGTGGTGGCCACATCAGCTAGTGATAGGTTGCAGAGCCGACCTCGAAAGAGACTCGGTAACCGGGCAATTTTCTAAGAGGGGCGACCTCAAAGACCGCCTCAGCGGGGTGGCTTTTGAGGACCTCTACAAGCACGTATGTGAGTGAGGCTCTTCCTTTGGGGGCTTTGCTATGGGCAGGTCGCCGCCAGGGAAGGAACTCGGCAAAACAAGCCCAGATCTGGCTTGGTTTTGGGTACACCGTCAGGAAATCGAATGGCTGGGGTCCAGCCACACTTTTGCTCATCTGCTTCTTGCTTTCAACCTCCACCCTGTGCGAAAAGACGCTGAGGTTGTCCTGCATGTCCACGCTTCCCAGCACGAAGCTGCCACAAGCAAGGCAGGCCTTTTCTCGCCAAACCATCGTATCTTTGTTCTCTGCTTCGGCCTTGCCATTCTGCTTCACTAGCCTACTCACCGACTCCAACCATTGGCCATGCACTTTAAGTGTGCCTCTGTATGGAGCCACTTTCACGATCTTGTAGTAAAACCGAGGCATGCCATCAAATTCATCGTAAAGAGCCCAAGTGTCACCTTCTTTTAGGTGCCTGCCTTGCCGGTCTGCATCAAAGTTGTGGTAATCTGGATCAACGACCTACATACAAACAGAGCCAACAATGAGTGGGACAGAAACAGGACAGGAAAGCTTTCATTAGATAGAAAACGAGCACACCGATTTTGTGGCCCACACCTACACCAACTCCAAGAGCAAGGAAGGAGCTGTGACCAGGTGTACTTAGGTCAGGACGCAGTACCTCCACAACACTGATGGTAGCCTGATCGCTCTGACGTCTCAAGGTTTGTTCAAGGACATGCTTGTGAAGAGGTGCTCTCCATTTATCATCCCCTGGTGACGCTTCAGGCTGTAGCTCGGATCTTGCTTCTGCCAGTGCCGCCGCATTGTTGACGGTGAACACAGTCTGAGGTTTGCCATCATCGTCACTTCCTCCGTCACTATCGTCAAGCTTGTGGCTTATACTTCGTCTGAGGCGCGAAGACCTTCGCAGCGGCTCGGGGAAGGTGCTGATTTGTTGATTTGCACCATCTGGCCCTTCGTCACTAGGTGCCGGGCTGCGTCCTTCACCATCTTTGTCCTCAACCTTTGTCACTCGCCGCCTCTTGCCTGGCCTTTCTGCTCCACCATTACTGGCCTTCTCCGCAACTGCTGCACTATTGGAGCCAGCCTGTTCCTCTGCTTCTCGTCTTGGATGCTCCTCTCTCTCCAGTCTCTCCTGCTGCTTTTGCTTGCGCGCATGCTTCTCTACCTTTGCTTTCCTCTTCTCCTCCCTTTCTCGCCGCTTCTGGTCCAACTTGTCTTGCTTCTGCTTCTTGACAGACTCCCAAACTGCCTTCACAAAAGTTTCTGAACGTGCCTCGGAATTGGATGCTGGGCCGTCATCCGAAGTTGCTGCTGCACGCCACTGTGTCCCAAAGGGGTGTCTCTGTGCAGGTGAGTGCGCTGTTCGCGGCACGCCTGCCGATGGAGGGCTTGACACATGTGCACTTGGAGCAGCTCCACATTCAGTCCCCTGCCATTTCAAAGTAGCGGTTGAGCGTGAGTCCTTGCCATAGTCCAGTAGGCTTCTTGGATGTGAGGAATTATAAGGCATGAGTCCTTGACATAGTCCAGTAGGCTTCTGGATGTTACAGATGATAAGTAAGTCACAGAAAAGCTACAGGAGGCAGGTCTAGAGGAGCTTATATACGGCGTGAGACACTGACCTCGTGTGAGGCTGGAAACCCGTTCGCCTTCGCAGCGTTGAGGTTGGAGAAGACCTGGCCAAAGTGTGACTGGAACGACGAGTTGGCACCATTTGCTCCCGGGCTCAACGGTGGTTTTGGCTTGGCCGTGAAATGTCTTCGACAATTCGAACAAGGGAGCCTGGTGTGCAGCATATCCATATCCATCTGATGGAAGGACATGCACGCTGGGCATTGGGTCAAGAACTTGCCCCCAACACTTCCCGCTGCACTCCCACTCCCATAGGCGGCAAATTGTGCACTCTGTCAAGCAAGAAAGGATGGCCAACAGGCCCACGTAAGTAAACAAGGGTGCACTGCCCGAAGCTCTCAAAAAGCAAGCGAGCAGGGTGCCTACAAAGCACCAAATCTGTCTCCTAGATGAGGACTTGTTCATCCTGGCAAAGCATGACGAGCAAAGTAAAATAAAATATGCCTCCTAGAGGACCCTGCTGACCTGGCGCTTCCCCGACCAACGGGCTAGATTCATCTTCATGTCATATGCTGCTCTCTTGCTTTTGTCTGAGAGAACCCCAAAAGCTTCATCTGCGCCCACGGCATGACAAAAGGCGTAAACCACAGGTGAGGCTGGCAGGAAGCTTTGATTTAGTGACGTTTCAATCCGCATTATTTAGCATGCCATGCCAGGTATGCATCACCCAGCACTACTGTTTGTTGTTTGGAGCTTGCCAGTGAAGCTCCTCTAAAAGGCCACCGACAATGTAGCCAGCAGCTTGACAACTCTAGAAGAGCAGACTTGCAGGTCTGCTATCAGTCAGATGCTTACTTATGTACTGGAAGGCCGTGTTGGCGCCATGTGCATTGTTCTTGTCAGGGTGAAGCAGCAGAGCAAACTTCCTGAACTGCTTCTTGATGGCTCCATCGTCGGCTGAACGGGACACCTGAAGGATGCCATACCAGTCCATCTCGCCTCCGTTGACCTGCAAAGCCCCCCATGTGCTGCCGATGCTCACTCTGAAGTGCAAAGCTAGTAGCCTGCATGATTGTCGACTGCCTGACCATCCGAGTCCCATGATCTTCTCGATAGACCTGACGTAGCCATTCCTTAGATCACAGTGGTGGCCGATCATATGCTCGGCTGCCCAGCAGCGCAGCCTCTTCACCTTGGCGGCAGCCACAACATGCACGTCGACGACTGCGGAGAGCTGTGGCAAGCCGTCGAGATCGGCCGCGAGCTTCTTGGCGCGGGCGACGAGCTTCTTGGCGGCGTCGAAGTCCTTGCTCCGGAGCTTCAGCTCCGCCAGCTCCGAGGCACGCTGCGCCTCGTCCTTGTTGCACTCCATGCCCGTGCCCCGCCTGGGCCCAGCCGCGCCTCCAGAGCGCCAAGCGGATCCGCCAGCGTGTGAGCCACCGCTGGGAAGCCGGCAATCGCGGCGGTGCTCCCGCCCCAGGGGCGGCGACCAGGCCGGCGCAGCGCGTCACCGGAGCCGCATCGAGAGGGCTCTCCAGAAACGTGCACGATAGCCAGACTGCGGGCACGCTGACGAGGGCGAAGCTGACGGCGGCGCGGCCTTCGGCGGCGGCGGCGGCGGCGGCGGCGGCGGCGGCGGCGCTGGCGCGCGAAATGGAAGAGGGCGGCCTGAGAAGGCGCGCGGGGCGCATGAAATGGAATGGAGGCCAACTCAAGCCGATACATTGTTCAGGCAGAGCCACAGGGCACACTAAACGGGGGCTAAGAACGGGGTCTACCTTGTCCGCAGCCGGGTCACTAGCGCAGGTGTACCGGATGCGCTTGGCCGCCTCGCTGCAGCGGTCGATGGCCCGCGCGCTGCACCTGCGGGCCGGCAGAGCTGCTGCCTCTGGCTTTGGCAAAGAGAAAGTGCTCGCCCATTGAGAATAGGGGCTGGAAAAGCCAGCCCAAAAAAGAATGAACAGAGTACGAGAAGGGGGCCAGGGGCGAAACGCTAAGAATAAAAAGAACGCTAAGAATAACTCTCTCTTCCGGTGCTCGTGGGTACGGACGTCCCACACGGTGTCACCTTTGAAGGCGCTGTTCCCGTCACCACTCAGTAACCCCTGCTAAGCAGGCGCAGGTCGGAGAGGCACCCACTTCCAAGAGCCCAGCGTCTCTGACCCGAGGCTGCTTAGCAGGGGTTACTGAGTGATCCGTAGCTGCTTTGTTTCTTTGTGTGCTTGTTCTTCTTAGCGCTTCCCCTGGCCCCCTCCTCGTCCTTTGTTGATTCTTTTCTGGGCTGGCTTTTCCAGCCCCTAATTTTCTTGTACTACGACAGGAGCGTGCCCTAAATCCTGAAGCCTAGAGCGCCCAAGCGACGTCCGCGCCCAACGGGGCCCAACCACCACCGAACATTCAGCGCCGCCTCCGCACGTCAAGCAGCACCACTAAGCGAGGCGCAACGTTAGCTCCAGCACCCAGCCTCTCCGCCCCCGCCACGGGGTTCAGGGCTATAGGCCCACCTCACTGCTTCGGCATACTGTCGATGTACTCCAACTNGTCGCCGCCGCCGCCGCCGCCGCAGCCGGCGGCGGCCATGGCGCTCTCGAGCGCGCAGCGCGTGGCGCTGTACCGGCAGTGCTACCACGAGCTGGACGGGCGGCGCTCCGAGGAGGCCGACCCGCGCGCCGCGGCGGCGCTGGAGGCCGAGATCCGCTGCCTGGAGGAGCTCATCGTGCTGGCCACCGAGCTCGGCTCCAAGTGCGCCCCCCGCCGCGACGACCCCTGGGCCGGCACCCCGCAGGCCAAGCCCCGCAGGTGGGGGACTGACTCCTCCCCACTCCAAAGCCCTCTGCCGCCGCCCCAACGTCAATCTAAGTACGTTGTGGGGACTCAGTAAGAGCCAAGGAAAGCATAGCCGCCGCCGCTGCCCCCGGCGTCCTCCCGTCCCTTGGCGGCGGCACGGAGGCTGGTCGAGGGCAGTCCAGGTCTCACCACTTGGGAGGGCCTCGATGTCGCTGCGGCGCGGTCGTTCGAAGGCCACGAGGCTGCTCGCGGTTCCGGCCAGCCCAGCCCAGCCGCTCGCTTTGGCGGCCTTGACGGACGGCCTGGCCAGGCAGCAGCAGGGACACCGGCATTGGCCTCGACTGATGCCAGCGGTGCTGGGATGGACGTTCCGTCCGGGCCGGGCCCTGCCGCCAATGCCGGCTGCCCAGCGCCATTGGCGTCGCCGGAGAGGCCTCGCTTGCCTGCCGAGTCTGTTCATCGTGCACATCGGCTCATTGGGCTCGCGCATCTGGGGGCGCAGGCGCGACTGTGTGGGCGCTGCTGCCGAGGCAATGCCAGCCCGGGACGGCCTCGACCTCTCGCTCGTCACCGACCTCCTCATGCTCAGCGCCAGCTCCCCCTGGACCGTCTACGTCGCTGAGCGATCGCAGGTGCACACAGCAACGCCGCTCCCGCGTCGCGTCCGCAAGGGCGGCCCCTGCCATCGTGGCTGTGCCACAGCCCGCTGGCTCGGTGCTGTGCCGTGCTGGATGAGGGCCTCGGCCACTCTGGTGGCAGCCACGGGCAAGTCTGACACAGTACCAGCGGCCATTTGGCGGCGGCAGTGGCAGGTGCGCTATGTGTCGCCCAGCGTGCGGCGCATCCTGGGCTGGGCGCCACAGGACATGGTTGGGGCCGCAGCTTGGGCAGGCTGCCACCTCGACGACGTGCCAAAGCTCCAGCAGGTACGGCCATGCCAGGCTCTGTAGCCGTGCCATTGCCGCTGCCTTTCCAATGCCGCTACTGGGCCAGTGGGTGCCGTGGGATGTTACAGGCCTGCGTGCTTACCGTGCTTGAGCGGCTTGCTTGCATCCCAATACTGCAGATGCTGCAGGCCCAGGACAGCTGCGGCGGTGCGCGGCCGGAGCAGCAGAACCTGTGCTTCCGACGCCTTCGCAAGGATGGGACCTACGCTGCTGTGCAGGCCACAGGCCGCGCCCTTGGCTCGCGGTGGGTAATAGCCACTGCACTGCACAGGCCTCCTGCCTCTCCTGGCTGCTGCCGTGCAAGTTGCCGTGCTGCCGCTGCCCGAGGCTGCCGCTTGTAGCCCCGCTGAAGCTCGGCACCCGCCTCTGCCGCCGGCCTTGCAGGTGGTTTGCCTGGGTGGAGCTCGCGACCACTGACGATGCCTGCGGCCTCCCGCCCCACTCGCTCCTGGTAAGCTCAAAGTCCTCAGGCATGTGGCACCCACCCACCATGTGGCAGCAGGAATGGAACGCCGGTCCCGGATCGATTGCCGAGCTGCTCATCTAATGGCTACTAAAGCTCTGCACTTTGTGTATCTCAGGTGTTGTCGCCGAATGAGGCCGGAGAAGGTAGCGACAACGAGCAGGCGGGCCTCCGGCACG
Organism: Spirogloea muscicola; assembly: GCA_009602725.1. Taxonomy (NCBI): domain Eukaryota; kingdom Viridiplantae; phylum Streptophyta; class Zygnematophyceae; order Spirogloeales; family Spirogloeaceae; genus Spirogloea; species Spirogloea muscicola. Next base: position 101,270 of record WELB01000283.1, on the reverse strand, counting down.
CTGGGGGCTCCCCAAGGAGCAGCAGCCCGTACTGGCCACCCAGGCAGGCTTCGCCTCCTTCCGCCGCCGTGCCCAGCAAGCCCAGCGACCTCGCCGAGCTGCAGAAGCGGCCAAGCTTCCGCTGGGGCGCGTCCTCGGACGTTGCCGAAGCTGCAGCTGCCGAGAGCACTAGCTGCGGCGCGCTGAGGCCGCAGGCTGGTGCCCGCAGCATCGCCATTCGGCATGCAGGTGAGGACTGACTAGCTCGGCTCTCGCAAGGGAATCCCTCTGGACACGGTCTGCACGCGGCTCATTGTCCTCTGTCAATGCCACAAACTCAGACAAGCATGGACTCTCAAGTCACACTGCGCTCTCAGTCACAGCTGCTCTGGCTGAATGCTGTGGAACGCAATCCTGATTTGCGAGCCCCCTGGCTGCCAGACCTTGGTGCAGCGATGATGCCAGACATCAACACCGTCCGCACACCGGCGCCCCCGCCCACGAAGCCGGCTGGCAAGCTGGTGCGCACAGGCGGGCCGATGGGGTCGGCAGGCGTGGCCGGCGGGGGCCTGACTGAGTGGTCCGAGGCCCGGGCGTTCCACGGCTGCAGCGAGAAGGCGGTGGCAGCTGGGCACGAGCACGGCGGTGCACTGAGTGACGGCCACATCGCGCCAGACAAAGGGCAGCTCAAGCGTGACCTGGGCTGCATCGAGGAGCAACATCTCGCCGACTGCCTGGAGATGGCCATGGGCCGGGCGCCGAGCGTGTCGCCGGATGCCAAGCTGTGCCGCGGCGGCGGCAGCGGCGACCTGGCATCCTGCGCTAAGGGCATCAAGGCTTGCGCCAGCAGTGCTGGCGGTCCGCCCGAGTACGCCAGCAATGAGGTGATGGACGTCATGTACCTGGAGGTACCCGAGAAGCCGTCCTCGGCGGCTGCTCTGCGCGCAGCCAGCAAGGCGGCGGCCCTGGAGCAGGGCCATGCAGCAGCCGATTACAGGTCGCCCCGGCAGCCCAAGGCCACTGCGGATGTGTCACCACCCCCGCCTGCGCAAGTTGCGGCACCTTATGGTGATGGTGGCGGCAGCCAGCATGCCCGGCTGCGCAAGCAGGACAGTCTGCTTGTTGGCCAGGGGCAGCGGGCTAGCGGCAACAGCCCCCGGCCGCCGTCGCGTGACGAGGACGACAGTCGGGGAGGCTATGGCGAGGCCCTAGCAGAGAAGGGCGGCACCGCCAAGCGGCAGCTGCGGCCGCACGGTGGCGGGCGGCTGGTGGGGCCGAGCCTGCGGCGGCACTCGCTGTCACAGATCAGCGAGGAGCAGCTCCGCCTCATCCGCGACCGCAAGGTGCAGCATGCAGTCCAGCCCGTCTCTGGATCGCGACCGACACTCCTCATATCTTGGATGTGCTGCATCTGCGGACTGACTGTCTAGTCAAATGGTGTGACCTCCATGAATCAAGACGGGTGGGCAGCGCGTGATCCGTGCAATAAATTCGTCCACTCTGCAGGTTCTCCTAGTGGAGGACAACGTTGTGAACCGGACAATGGGTCAGCGGCTGCTGGAGTCACTTGATTGCGAGGTGACAGTGGCCTGCAATGGATTGGAGGCGCTGGAGATCCTGCAGGCTGCCAGTGGCGACGCGGACGGCGCCTCCTCGCCGCCGCAATTCGACCTTGTCCTCATGGACCTTGAGATGCCTGTGATGGACGGCCGACGAGCGGTGAGCCCCGTGCGGCAGGGCTGTTGGGGTCTCAGATTAGCATCCCCTGCGTGGCCAGACCTGTGATACGCGGTATACTGGACATTGAACTGAAGCGTCTCAAGTCGGTGTCACGAAATTACCTGCAGGTGGCATCTTACCGGCAGTGGGAGGAGGAGCACCAGGAGGTCGAGCGCGACACAGAGCAGCGAAAGCAGACGCTCATCTTCGCCATCACCGCCAGCGCCACAGGTGACTGACTTCCTCTGCCTCGATCTGTGCCTTCGTCTTGGGGCTTACCCCTAGACCTGTCCTGTAGGGCTGGCCTTCACAGCCACCGCCTCCTTGCAGATTGCCTTCTCTTTCTGCCTTGGCAGCAAAGCTTGCGTACTGACTGACCTGTCGCTAAGTATGCAAGTGCTTGACTCCTCCTTGGCACATCTGCATCACATGCTCGTCTTGAAATAATATGCCAGCCGCATACGACTGTCGCATTGCACAATGATGCAGATCATACTGTCTTACAGCTGCATGTGCTGCATGAGGCAGATGGCGAGATGATGAAGTGTGCCCAAAGTGGATTTGACGAGTTCGTCAGCAAGCCGCTCACGGCTGAGAAGCTGTGCCATCGGATGGAGGAGCGAAGCAAGCGGTGCCAGACGGCCTGATCCAGCTCCTGTTCAGCACGGCAGAGTGTTTCTGCAGCAGCCTTCATCATCGGAACCAACTGCTTGTCACTGAATATGAGGCCCTGTTGCTCTTTTCATTGACTCTTTAGGGTAGCCTAAGCATGAGTTGCACAACATTGCATACAACCTTACATAGCTGCCAGCAACGTAGTTCACGACTTTATTAGCAATCAAGCATTTGTCTCTAGATTTTTGCTAGCGGCAGGGAAGTCGAGCCAATGTCCTCCCAATGCAAGTGGCGGTGCAGGTCAGCCTTTGCTTCTGGTCTAGAGAGGACATAGGTCACATGGGCCCGCAAGCTTGGGGTCACGGGACAACCCCGGTGCACCCCATCTATGACTTAGTCTTGGTTTTGACCAAAATGAGGGACAGCCAACACCAAGAGCAGGGCGGCAGGACCAGACACCACCACATCTTAGCTCCTAACCAAGATGGACGACCCGTAGCTTGGAGGCCCATTGCCCCCCGCACTATAATGTACCTGTACATGACATTTCGAAGCTTAACGCATGAATAGCGAAACTCTTAGAAGGCAACATATGACACCCGCAAGAGAGTCAACCCACGTGAGTAGTCATGGTGGCCATAGAAGTCTCATGCTGTAGCTGCATGCTGTAGTGGACGATAGTCCCCTGTACCCACCTTTCCAGCTCTTAGTGGCTAAGCTCCCTCCCCTCCCTCCATAATTGCCATGTTCTTGCTTCAATGCTTCAGACGGACTTTCAGGGGCTGTTTATCAACTGTTGTTCGCAGAGGGATAGCCGCGGGGCTGGGGATGGGCACCTCTTCTTCGAACCGCAACTTCTCTTACAAGGCCAGGGGCCACATCATAAAAACACCCTCCCCCTGTCTGTAGGATTTGTCACCTAGAAGAGGAGAGATGTTTGGTGGTCGATAGTCCTGATCAGATTCCTTCACAAGGCAACAAGTAGTATGCTCATTTAAGTAAGACTCCATCACGAAGTGGACTGCTGATTATGCAGTGTGAGCTTGTCACCAGCATTTCCAGGGCAATGGAAGACCAGCGCTACGAGGGAGGTCACGCATGACAAGGATAAGTCCACTCTGTCCGAGCTGGCCTTGGATAGCGATTGCAAAGCCTAGGTACTCAAGCTCCACGCACGGGCTTACATTCACGTAGCTCAGCGGGGAACCCACCACCTCATGTTATAAGTGGCGCCGATATGAAGCCATGCAAATGTCTGAAGGAATCAAAGCGAGCAAGTTGTATGTGGATACCACAGGCTTCCCATAGAATAATACAACCCCTTGCCTGGCAGCGAATGTGCAATGCTGTTGCAGGTCATGTGGACCACAGTCGCTCTGTCAGTGGGGGGCACTAGACCATGCAAGCTTCTTGCATGGCACAGCTCATTGCCACTGTGCCTAATATGACTGCGGAGCTGGCTCAGGCCCCCATCATTCTGAGCTATTGATCAGGTCAACTCGGGTCTATAGTCAACGGCGCAGCATTATAAACGCTCACGTACGAAGATGACGTTGCTACTTGCAGTAGCATAATTGAAGAAGAAGAAGAAGTGGAAGAATGATCATCTCAAGCTCCACACCCAAGGCTTGTGCCTGCCAGCCAGTGATAGATTTGTTCTTGCCCTCATGCGCAAGTACAATTTAGTGAACTTTCATGCCACAAAATCTGGCTCACAGCTGGCCTTACGGCCACCAGTGGCTGCAAGGCACAAGGCCTTGTTGCCAGACTCCACCATGGATCTGCCAGTGCGTCTAGTACTCCTCCTGTCGCCCGTAGTCATGCACCACCACAACCTGCAAATGCGCAGCCAGCAAGGGGTACATTTCGAAATAGTGTGGACGGCTCACAGGTCTGCCTCAGGTTGCCGGGCCAGCGGCAGTTGCTTGAAAGGCGGGACAATCCTCAGATATTCAGAGACAACAGATGCTGCTGCAATGCAGCGATTGTCACAACTGGACTGCACACTTGACGTGACCTGCAGAGTACATGCTAGATCACAGTGTCGTGCTGAGCCAGAAACCCCGTAAGGCTGCACCGGACTTCAGGGTGAAATTTGAAATGGTCCAAAGTGTCAGCACTCTGCAAGCGAAGATTCATTCCCTCCCAAGATTGCAAATCACGCCAGCAGCTCACCTCCTCGCCGATAGGGGGGTTGCGCGCATACTTGGAGCCGCCCACAGCCCAGGGCACTGGGCATGCAGCAGATACACAAGGTGCCTCACAAGTAGGCCGACTACACGGGCTGTAGTGCAGCTCTGACCAGGAAGTGGCAGCTTCCAGCAAAGCACTTGCAGCCTGAGATGTGGGCTGCGGCAGGATCTGGTCCGCGGCAATCTTGTGTACAGGATCTGCGATGATCATGCAATACTTATCGGGCTGCCATGGCATATCAGTTGGGATGAGTTATCAGACGAGATGTGGGGTGCAAACCAGTGTAGGGGTCCGGGTGCCGGATTTCTTCGAGGCGGCGCTCGCCCGTCTCCAGGAGGTAGTCCACGCGCTCAGGGTTGGCCTGTGCAGGCGGCGTCGAGGTGCCAGTCAGTCGCCAGCCCCGTTGGGTGCAGCACCAGGCGTTCGGCGCTGCTGAGGGAGCTATGCCACTTGACTGGATTCGAACCCTTGACCTTCGCTTTGGGAGACGGAGTAGATAAGGTGTTGGTGGTGGGAGGGCGCTCACCTCGTGCTTGTTGGCCTCGAAGCGCTCCCGCAGCTTGTCGGCCTGGCGGCAAACGCACGGCGAAACCAGGCCATGACGGCGGAGGTCAGCAGCCGCATCGGTCGGCTGCGGCTGCCCTCCAGGCGGCAGCGGTGGCGGCGGGCAGTGAAGACGTCGACTGCGACGAACTCGGCGGCAAGCACTATGGGCGACTACCACGAGGAAAGCGGCAGCCAGAAGCGAGGCAAGGCAGCGCAACGTGCGACGCGCAGGCTAGTCCCCCGGCGGCGACGGCGGCGGCGGAGGCGGAGGCGGCGGCGCGCACCTCGTCGTAGAAGACCTCGCGCTGCACGGCGTAGCTGAGGACCGTCTTGAGCGCGTGGCGGTACAGCGCCCGGACGCGGCGCTGCTGCTCCGCCCCCCGGGCCACCGTCGCCGCCTTCGCCAGGCTCATAGCTGCCGCACCGCGGCCTCGACGGAGGCGGCGGCGGCGGCGGCGCCGGCCGGGGC
>WELB01000283.1:41390-59223 GCA_009602725.1 Spirogloea muscicola | reverse complement strand
GGGCGGCGGCGGCGGCGCGGGGGGGCTGACGCTGCGGCGGCAGGAGCGCGCGGTCGCTGCTGGCGCCGCCTACTGCCTCGCGTCCTGCTGCATGATCCTGCTCAACAAGCTCGTGCTCTCCGGCTTCCAGTGGGAGGCTCAGGTTTCGCTTATGCTCTACCAGGTGTCGCGCCGCTTCTCCCTCCCCCCCTCGCTCCTCCATTATCCCTCTTCCTCCAGCTTTCCCCTCTCTCCCTCCTCTTGTCTTGCTCACCCACAGACCATGGCTACTGCTGGCATCCCCAAGACCTGCTCGCCTCGTATCTTCCTGCTCCAAGCTAGTCCAGCACACGAGCAGCAGTTGGCCTGGTGTGCCATGCTGCCGTCAAAGCTCGTCACTCTGTGATTGAGAGATGCTACAAGAGCCTCGGCTGATCTCATCGCCGACTAAGGTCGCTCCTTGCCTGCTCGCTGGCCTGGCAACAGAATATTGTGACAGTCGTGCTGGTGTCCGGCCTCGGCAAGGCCGGCTTCGTAGACCTGGAGCCGCTGTCATGGCAGCTCCTCCGGGCTTGGCTGCCCGTTAATCTCATCTTCGTTGGCATGCTCATCACCTCCTTCTACAGGTTGCCCATTCTCAATCCTTCGCTTACCTCCCTCTTCACTTAAGGCCGGTAGTGAGTCAGTCGATGTAACAGCAACTGGGGACCCTTGTGCAGCTAATGCTGTCCACCATGCCACCGCCTGCGCTTCTGCAGCCTCAAGTACATGCAGGTGGCCATGGTGACAATATTGAAGAACACGACCAACATCATGACGGCGGTCGGCGAGATGTACCTCTTCAACAAGCGCCACAGCACGCAAGTGTGGCTGTCGCTCTCCCTCATGGTGCGCTCTTGGCAACCACACACTGCTCTTGGCTCTCCCACCCATCCAAACCCCTCCATATTCTCTCGCGCCAGCCACGCCCCATCGCTTCTCTCGCACCGCCCATGGCTATGGCCGTCGTGGCCCTGAAGCGCCAGGGTGACGTGCGAGCAGATTGTGTCGGCGCTCTTTGGAGGCATCACGGACTTGTCTTTCCACCCGGTTGGGTACGGCTGGCAGCTCCTCAACTGCCTCTTCACTGCCGCATACTCGGTGAGCTGCCGCCTGACCATGCTGTGCTGCGAGCAGCAGCACAGCATCCGCTTGGCATAGGGCAGCTTCTAAGGCCCACTGAACCCACCTCAACATCGGAGCTGCAGTGCTCTATGCCCCCGCATCCCTGTCCGCTGGACTGGCTGCCAAGATGCCGCTTTGCTGCTCCGCAAGCTGGTGCTTAGCAACAACGATGTCGTCACAGGGGGGGGCACCTCATACCCAACTCTGCGCCATGCTCAGACTGCTGATACTGCTCTTCTGATGTCGCGGCGGCCGCGTGTGCAATCCCCTGTACAGCTGACGCTGCGCAGGGTGATGGACACCGCCAAGGTGACAACCAAGTCAGGAACGCTGGGGGAGATGTCCATGGTGCTGCTAAACAACTCGCTGTCGCTGCCGCTGGGCGTTGCGCTCATGCTTGCCTTTGGCGAGGTCCAGTACGTCTACCAGTCGTGCGTATTCCACCACCCAAGGCCCCCTCCCTCTTGTCCACTCTTTTTCCTCTCGTTAGCCTTTTCTCTCCCACTGATGAGCCTTCCCACTCCTGCCTCCCACTTATTCAATAAGGGAGCAGGATATATGCAGTGCCACAGTGCTGTCACCGCAGCTTTCAGAAAAACCCTCAATACTGGCTCACAGCACTGATCTGTGCCGCAGGCCGCTGACGAAGCAGGGCGCGTTCTGGTTCGCGACAACGCTGAGTGGGCTGTTGGGCCTGTTCATTAGCTTCTCATCAATGTGGTTCCTGCACCAGACTAGCCCGACGACGTACTCGCTTGTAGGGTCACTCAACAAGATTCCACTCTCCATTGCCGGCATCCTGCTCTTCCAGGCGCCCACGTCCGCCGCCAACCTTGCCTCCATCTTTTTCGGTCTGTGTGCTGACCCTTCCTCAAACATCTTCTGCAATCAGAGGACCCTTAGCTCCTCAGCTTTTTCCGCAGAAACTCTTGCAATGCCTGTGTATAGCCATTGAGGAGGCAGCTCCAGCCTCATTAGCACGGCAGTTTGAACGACTTTGATGGAGTGAGCGCATCAGTCCTTGACAGATATCATTCTGGCTTGCAGGCTTGTTTGCTGGCGTGGTGTTTGCGCGCGCCAACACAAAGCCTGCTTCCTAGATGAGTGCAGCTCGTGCGCTGCCTCCTATTGGCCTATTGGGCCCTCCCTCCCCCTCCTGGGGCTGTGGAGGTAGGTCTACACATTGACCATCAGCCTCGTTTCTTTCTCAGTCGCCTTTGTGAGGGCTGAATTCTTTTTTAAGACTGGGTGTACCTTGTCACCTGTCACAGTGCAGTTGCTCCGCATGTGGCAGAGTCGTGATTTAACTAACATTTATGCCCACAGACTTGTCTTCATTGTGACTGGGACAGGGAAAGTTGCAACCTGCTCCTCTGATGGTAGACCTACTGCTGAATGTCCCCACAGAGCGCTGAGCAATGTACTAACAATAATAGACTCTTGGGAGGGCACTGTGTCCCTGAGAATGTCTCACAGTGACATAATGGCCTTCCCAGGTGCTCTTTTCCGGGCGCTGCCCGCTGCCTGCAGCATCAAATCTCATCACACGGTTTAGAAGAATTGAGCAGTACATTTGGGGGGCCACCAAGACAAATGATGAGGAGCCTGAGCTTCTGGCATGTGCTCAGTGCTCGCTCACCTTATACTTGGGCTCGGCAGCTTGACTGATATGATGCAAAGTAATGCACAATTCTGATAGGGAACTATCTCGTAGTGCAATAGTGGACTCACTGCAGATACCGTCCTATGCCAACAATCTGACACCAAGATGTAAGTTGGCGGACATTGGGACTTCTGCGTGTGTGTGAATGGTAACAGAGTGACCCTTGACGTCAGATTGAGTCTCGAGTGCCCCTTTAAGGGCCCCGCTTTATACAAACCGCCGAGGCGGCGGCCCCGTCATCTGGGCTCCAGCAAAACCCCTAAAAAGGAAAAGCAAATAATTATAATGAAAGTTTTTGCCTGGTCTAGAGCCAAGCATCAAAACCACTTGGACTCCAGCTCAGCCCTAACCCTAACCCTAGTGCGACCGGCGGCGGCGGCGGCGGCTCTGGTTCCTCTGAAGCCCGCCGCCGTGGTCGGCTCGCCGCCATGGCGGGCAAGCGGCGAGGCGCCAGCCAGGACGAGGAGGAGGNGGAGGAGAAGCGGCGGCGGCGGCGGCGGCGGCAGCGGGAGCGGCGGGACGCGTCGCCCGGCACCGGCAGCGACAGCGGGGGCAGCGGCGCTAGCGGGAGTGACGAAGACGGAAGCAGCAGCGATGGCGGCGGCGGTGGCGGCGGCGGCGGCAGCGACCACCGCAAGCGGCGCGGGAGGCGCATCTCCAAGGAGGAGCTGGAGGAGTACCTCGCCCGCAAGATGCAGAAGAAGGTGCGCTCGCGGCCGAGACTATGGCAGCGACACCGGCAGTCCTTGCCTCAGTGGTGCATGCTGCTGCTGCAGTGGCTTCTGAGACGCGCCAAGCCGGCTGCCACGCCGCCGGTGACGTCGAGATTGGCAGCCCCGGGAGCTTCGACTGACTCGCTCTCGAGCTCCTCGTCGTGCGCCTCCAGGCCTTGAAGCTGGCCAAGCGCATGAAGCAGCAGAGCGTGTCGGGGTACACCAACGACAACAACCCCTTTGGCGACGCCAACCTCACCGAGAAGTGAGCTCTTGCCGAGCTCCTAGCGGCTCTAACTCCATTGCACATGTGAAGAAGGAGATGCTCGGAAGCGCGTTGCACGCTTGGGTCTTGATGGCCCTCTGTGTGGCAATCCTCGTGATGCTGGATTACTACGTGACTGCATTGTGAAGCAATTGAATTAAAAATGACGTTGCATGCTCCAAACTGGCGCAGGTTTGTGTGGAGGAAGAAGATCGACAAGGACCTGCTCACCGGCAACATGGACGCCAGGGAGCTGTCTCTCAAGGCTGAGAAGCGGCGTCAGGTGGAGCGCGAGGTATTACTGCGGCAGGCAACTGTTGTTTTTGTGTTCGGCAGTCCATGCATTTGTTGCACTTTTGCAGTGGCAGTGCTTAAGTTTCGTGTGTTAAGTGGGCCTCCAGGTTGAGATAGAGAAGGTGCGAAAGCGCCGGGAGGAGCGGGAGATGGAGAAAGCGCAACATGAAGAGGAAATGGTAAGCGCCGTGCTGTTAGAAGATTGCAGCGTTAGTGCTTGACAAGGAGGAGTGCAAAGAGATGTCACTCTAGACCTCATGAATGTAGAAGCCTTTGCTTGTCATATCCCTATACCCTTACTCCTCCTCATCTAAAGCCTCACAATAAAATGCCTTTCCATTGGACCGTGCAACGATTTGGACGGGGCAATGGATAGTGTAACATGAACCTTGTGTTGGGGCACACAAAATGGCCCATTGTTAGTCTGCCTGGGCCTTGTTTTCTTCATTTGGGCCTACTCTGTGGTGTTTGAATGGGCTGCTGTGACAGTGGATATCTCAGCTCATACCTGATTTCTGCTCACCTTGACATCTGTCTCGGTGCAGAACATGCTGGCGCGAGAGCGTGCCAAGGCCGAGTTCATGGACTGGGAGAAGAAGGAAGACGAGGTGTGCAAGTGACTGAGTGTGGCTCTTTGAAGTTGATGAGTGAATGCAAGTTGATGAGTGAATGCAAGTCGTACTCTTTGGAAGGCAGCAACCGCACTGTGCGCTGCGGCTGATGCGGGTCACTGTCTGTGCAGTTCCACTTTGAGCAAGCGAAAGTGCGGGCCAACATCCGCCTGCGCGAGGGCCGGGCGAAGCCTATCGACGTGCTGTCGAAGAACCTGAATCTGGCTGACGACTTTGACATTGAGATCAATGAGCCCTACACAATTTTCAAGGGGCTCACAGTGCCTGAGATGGGGGAGCTGATGGAAGACATACGCATGCACCTGGAGCTGGATCGATCCACGCCGATACATATTGAGTTCTGGGAGGTGCAGCCACCTACTCTCTGTCTTGTCTACTATTGCAAAAATAGATTTAAGCTCTGCTGTTGCATAATATGCAGATCTGAAGGCAACAACATGCATTACTTCTGCCGTAGAGTCACACTTGCACCCTTGCCTCACATTGCTTCTATCTTGCATGGCTGCAGTCAATGCTCAAGATTTGCGAATACGAAATAGCAGAGGCCACCAAGCGCGATGTACTAGACCGAGCACGTGTTCGAGGTTTGTAAGCATTCTTAGACGCAGTTGACACTGCTATATTTGGCTCCTCATATCATGGCATTGTCTTCGCAATACGCCAAATTGTTTGGTTTGGCACTGCGATAAGCTGTTGGTAGACTGAGGGACTTTGCACAGATGGGCCATGAGTTCGAGACAAGGGAACAAGTCCATTGCCGGTTTGACGATTGTAAGTCTGTGACACGCAATACATGCAGCTAGACTGCTGGTCACTCAGCAAGTGAGGTGAGGGTTGCCCCAACTGTGCTGCAGGCGAGGAACCGCCGGCAGAGTACCTAGCAGAGGAGAGGGGCTTGCACGCTTCAGTGGACGAGGATGTGAAGAGCATGTTGCTGGGGAAGACCAGTCCGGAGCTCAGCGACCTTGAGCGGCAGATTGTCCGCCAGATGGAGAGCGGCACGGCCAAGGTCGTGGAGTACTGGGAGGCTGTGCTTAAGCGCCTGCAGATTTTCAAGGCCAAGGTCAGGGACCCTCCCTTTGGTCCCCAGCAGTGAAGGGCCACAGTCATGTGTGCTCGACATTGCTCTTTCCGTAGCACTTTCGCAGCTGTGAAGACGTTTCTGTTTGAGTGGTGACCTTCGTGGAGAATCCCCTTCAAATCTGTTGTTGCAACCACAGGCTCCTAACGATGTGTCTGAGACGGGCATGTCTGCAGGCGCGCTTGAAAGAGATCCACACGGACCTGCTGCGCCAGCACCTGGCAAAGCTCCAGGACACTGCCGACAGGGAGCTAGAGCAGCGGGATCACAAGGACAAGGCAGCGCCAAAGCCGAAGAAAGAGTGGGACGAGGCGGACGAGGACGACGAAGTACCGCCTGCCCATGAGGAGGCTGACGAGGGTGGCGTCCAAGAGCCCGGATCCTTCTCCCCGGAGCTTTTAAGCGTTGAGGGTGCAGCCAAAGAAACGGCCGATGAGAATGGCAACCTCTCGCCGGAGCTGCTTCACAGCCTGGAGGGCGACGAGGTCGTCGACCCTGAGGCTGATCGCGCAGAGCTGGTAATGACCGCCTCTGGTCAGCCTGCACGTAGCTAGGAGGGTAGCCAAGTCTAAGGATAGAGCGTCCCCAAGGATAGAGCGTCCTGCATCAGGATTGGAGATCCAGAGTTGCAGATCCTGTGACATCGATGACATGCAGGTGAGAGCACTTAATTGTAGCCTAATCTTAACAGCACGTTGCTTCTCTGTTCCTGGGAGCAGGAGCAAAAGAGGGCCGAGGTCTTGGCGGCGCAGCAGCTGCGTCTGCAGGAGGCTGCCGCAGCGCCGGACGTTGCCGATGGCGATGGAGGAGCCGTGCCCTTGACAAGCACGGAGAAGGCGCAGGCCATCAAGGCCATGGGAGGCTTGGATGCCGCCGATGTGACGCTGGGCCCGGGTGCGGAGGTCAATTTGGAGTCACAGGTATATCCCTGTCTATCATCCTCGTTACTTGTTTTGGAGCAAGAATGTCCCGAATAACTAGCTTGTTGTCATTGATTTGGTTGACAAGCGTCAAGCAAAAGGCAGACTCTTCGTACATATGGGTTATATGCTAGTATCTGGAGCTTGGTAGAGTGCCTTGCAAAGGAGCATAGGGGCTTTGGCAAGAGAGGTAATCTGTTGCAGGACCACTGCATCCTGGTGCTGCTTGTCCCTTAGTGCCCGCAATTTGTTGGCAATCAACCATGCAGGTATACTGGTGGCACGACAAGTACCGACCGCGAAAACCCAAGTACTTCAACCGGGTGCACACGGGCTATGAGTGGAATAAGTACAATCAGACGCACTACGACCATGACAACCCACCACCAAAAATTGTGCAGGGGTACAAATTCAACATCTTCTATCCGGACCTCATCGACAAGACCAAGGCGCCAATGTATGTAATTGACCGCGACGGAAGCAAGCACGGGGAGACTTGCCTCATCCGCTTCCATGCTGGGCCTCCGTATGAGGACATTGTGAGTGCTCATGCTCTGACATGCTCGCAACTCTGATGCCATCTTCAGCGTGTCTGCTACCCATGTTGAAGCCACTGCTCATGGTCAGACTCCTGAGCTTTTGTCTCTGTGGCGGATGCTTGTGCTGGGCAGCCCCAGGGTCGTTGAGCACATCGTCAATTAGCAAGTTGCGGTCCTAAGCCTCCGAGTGGTGCCTCATTGCAGGCATTTCGTATTGTCAACAAGGAGTGGGAGTATTCCCACAAGAAGGGCTATAAGTGCACCTTTGAGCGTGGCATCCTGCATGTGTACTTCAATTTCAAGCGCTACCGTTACCGGCGCTAGGACACGCTTGTATTCATCGCTCATCCTCCTCTTGAGCCTTCTCCCACCTCATACCTCCTGAGGCAACTCCAACGTAGGCTCTTGTGCATAGACATGCACGAGCTGCACCGCCAGTGGCACCAGAGATGAGCATCACGTGGTCTCTCCTATTTTGTGGGGTCCTTGAAGCTGATGCAAGCTGTAAATGAAAGGCTTCTGCTAGCAGCTTCCAAGAGGGAAAGACTGTAGCAGCCTTGGCTGCGCTGCTACGGTGGGCTGCTGTGGTGCTGGTACCAGGCCACAAGCTGGATGCGGTCTATACAGGCCCCTGCAAGCAACTATGTGGACAGCGGCAGTGGCAGCAGCAGCTGGACACGGTTAGTCGGCATGCCGCTACTGCCCCAAAGCACAGGAGGACAAGGCAAGAGCTACTCTTTGACAGACATGGCGACATCAATGTCTTCCATTCCCTGGGGAGGTAGCACCTCCCCCCCTTCTCCAGATTGTAAAGACGTCAACAAGCAGGGGCCAGGGGAGGGTCGGCGGCTGCCAGGGGACAGCCCAATAACAGTACCATACCGCGATGAGCGAGGCCCAGCTGCAGGAGAGTTCAACGATTGCCACCTGTATGCCTGAAGCTCCAGCCAAGCAAGCCTTGAGGAGGCCGGAGGAGAGAAGCTGCTGCTGCATATAAGCAGCGGCCGACAAGTCCAGCCACGTGCATAGAGGGGGGGGTCTCGTCCAGAGGGCAGAGCGCTGGTTGTGGATGGTCATTGTAGCTTCCAAGTGGCCGTCAGGCAGTAGGACACAAGATGTGCACAAGTGTGGGTAAGTGGTCGTCAATGGCCATTGCGGCTGCCAAGTGTGCCTGAGAGAGGGAGGACAACGTAGACTGTGCACATCGTGGTCTTCAAGGGTTCCCAAGGTTGAGAACTTGCACCATACAAAACTAGCTGGAGTGCCGCCTCCAAAACCGTTGGGGGCGACTCCCTCCTGGCTGCAAAGTCATTCCAGCTTGCTGACTAGCGCTTTCCAAGTAGCTACAGCAATAGCCAGATCGATTGCTGAATGGCTTGGCCTTCCATGTCGGGGCTTCTTGCCCCTTGACCTCGTCCAGTCCTGGGCTGGCCCTCCACAGCCACCGGCCCTCATTACTCCTCTCTACTTGCTTGCAGGCCGCACCTTGGCTGCTGCCTCCGCTTTCCGTCGGGGTGATGTCTATCCGCCTGCAAGTCACTCTAACTTGCACTCAATAACTCGCGGTTTCTGAGTGCCCCTTGCTGCCGGCTTAGCAATTAGTATCTCGCTTTTTACGCCATTCGGCGCCTTCAGACCTTGTCCATTTCTGTTGGGCTGGCCTCTCATAGCCGCCAGTCAACTTGGAAGCGCTGTTTCTCGTATGCACTCGGCTCCACAGCGCCCCCCAACAGCCGCTTTGCCCTTCGATTGAAGAGCCTCCATCCGAAAAAGTAGAAGAGTCCCCTGGCCCCCCACTCGTACTTTGTTCATTCTTTTTTGGGCTGGATTGTCCAGTCTCCTCAATGGGCGAGCCCTTTCTCACTTTTCCTTTCTGCCAGCCACAGCAACAGTTGCTTCGATTGGTCGGCGGGCAGACCCACGGGACGAAGGCCCCCTCACCCACGTGTGGCGCCGCTGATACAGTCATGGATACAGTCATTGATACACAGATACAGTTAATTGTTCTCTTTTTGGGGCTGGCTTTTCCAGCCCCTATGCTCAATGGGCGAGCCCTTTCTTTCTTTCTTCATGGACACCCTCTGTACGCACCTGGCTGGCGTTTCACAGCCGCACTGACGTTACCAGCAGCCGCAATCAGTCTGCCCACGCGGCGCCTGCCGACGGCGGCGGCGGCGGCGGCCATGAACCGCAACACCCGCGGGCTGCTGGTGGGCCTGGTGGGCCTGGCGGTGACGATAACGGCGTACAACCAGACCATGGTGGCGCCCACCGGCGCGCTCCTCCTCGGCATGCTCATCGTCCTCGCCGGCATCGGCGTCAAGGAGGGCGTCCTCTGACCCGCCTCTCTGTCCGCAAGTGGCTGCCTTCCACAGCCGCACTCGTCTTAGTACCACCAGCCGCACTCGTCTTGACCGCCATTACTCACATGGCGAGGCTCCCGGCGGCGAGCGCGTACGCTAGCCTGCTGCTGCTCAAGCTCCGCCGTCTGAGCGCCCACGAGACGACGGGCAAGCCGGCTCCCTTGGAGCAGGGCCGATACTTGTCTTGATGCTCGTGGACACTGTAAGCCACTCTTTACTACTGTGGCACCGTGCATTCGCACAACCCCACGTACACCTTCTCCGAGCGGCACGCTCCACTGTCGCTCGATGCAGACCCCACAAGGCTCGGCTTTGCTGTCGCTTTCTCTCTGACCTGCCGAGCAGCGTGCACCGGCTTCCCTTCCCCCTGAAGCATGTCAGGAAACGCAGGCTCGAGCGTCACAGGACGCTCGGAGTGGTGGTACTGCTCTACATCTCTGTTTGTTATGTGACTCGCAGTGCATGCCGTGGTTTACTGCCTGAGTTTGGGAGCGGCAATTTCAATCTTCGGCCTGTATTATTCCACAGCGTAAGCGAGGAAGCGCTTATTACAGCAGTGCGTCACAGGTGGGGGATGGAATACCCACGACTGAGTCAGCATGTACCGCATAACCAGTAAATTTGATCAGTCACGAGTGTCACCAGTGCTACAGGCGCTTGGTGATGCAGTAGGACGAGCAGGGGGAGGGTGGGAGGACGCAGACAAGGTGCAGCCCGGCGGGGCTGTGACTGATGCTCGCGCGATCGACGGCCGGCAGCCGCAGCGCCGGCGGGTGCACATACCCTGTCACGACGGGAATGCAGGCGACGTGCACGACGGTGACGGCGAGCGCGGTGCCGGCCAGCAGCAGCCGGCCCTTCTTCCGTCCCGTGACCATCCACTGCTCCACATTGGCCTTCACCTCGTAGAACAGCTCCTCCTCAGCGTCGCTGCCTGCGGCATCCCCGTCCTGTCTGCTTGCGTTGCCGTCCTCCGCCAAGCTGTAGCCGCCCGAGCTAGTCGCCGCTCGCCCTGCTTTCAGGCGCTGGACTCGCCAGCTCAGAATGATTGGCCGGCCCAGGCAGAGCTCCTCCTCGCCTGGGAGCGGCAGCATGCCCACTGCCAGCTTGCGCTCCAGCGTCGGCATCTGCAGCACGAACGCATGGTAGAATGCCGACGCCGGCACGTGGCCGCTGGTGCCAGCCATCGCCTCGTTTGGCAGCCTTAGAGTCGTAGCGTCCAGGGCTCCACCGCGCGCAGGTGTATGCGCCCCCCCCCACCGATTCCCGCCGAGGTTGAACTCCACTCTCAGAAGGCTCCGCGTCTCGAGTGCGCTGAAATCACCTGATAGCCACCTGGGCAGCCGCCGCTCCCGTCTTCCACCGCCGCTGCTCACTGTTGGCAACAAGCCTCGTCTTGCAGCATGTGAGCGATGTTTGGCACCAATTAAAGCAAAGTTTCGGCTTCAATCGCTATAGGAAGCCAATCTCACAACAGAGAGAGGCAAGCGGGTGAAGTGGCCAGTATATGACTACAAGTCAGCATGCCTTACTTTGCATGGTTGCATCGGGCTGCACGGAGTAGAGGAGTGCGCCCTCGGACCCTGCGGAGATGGTCAGCGGCAGTAGCCAGGCGCAATCCGGCCGGCCCTCGGCTGTTGCCTCTGCAGATACGAACCCGGCCTGGAGGGCAAGCCTAGCATCCGTAATGGTGACCGACGTCGACACGAGGGACTTCAGCGTGACCTGGCAATATTGGTGCAAGAGAAATCAAAGAGGGCCTCAATTGTGTCAAGAGCCAGGTGAGCGTTGGTGTTCGGGCACGGCATTTGGAGTTGCATCTTGAGACAGACAATGCAGAGTCTTTTCCCCAGCTCCTATACACTGCAACTAGTCGGTGCAGCGGTATATGCGAGTAAAACCTGCAGTAGCAGGATCCCATCACTGCCCCCGCTCACAACCCGAGTGACAGCCCGGAACGCTTCGGTGAAATGAAAGTCCAGCACGCTGCACCACATGCCAATGGAATCTGTCAGCAATGCAGGTTAATATGTTGCACAAATGCAAAGACGTCACCACGTGGTCAGCGAGTCTATTCTGTACCATGGCCTGGCACTGGCAGACCAGTCTGAAGCAGCAAAGACGAGCGGGTCACTGCAAACACGGGATGCAAGGCGGGATGGTTGCTGCACCGCTCGTATCGCCGTTTGTCTGCTCCGATGTCAAGCCACAAGTGCAATGAGCGCATGCCATCCGCAACCGCCAGGGACGCCGTCCTGGATAGGGTCCCGGGGTCGCCGCCAGAAGCCGCAGCCGGCAGAGGCGGGAGCTTGAAGCCCAGCTGATTCTCAACAGAGTGGGGTGACGGGATGAGTGGTCTTGGAGTGAGGGGGATGGCTCCGGGCGACGGGCCCGGCTTCACAGGGCTTGCCGGCGCCGAGACCCCCCGGCTCCCCGGGGACTGGAGGTCGTCGCGCTCCCTGAGGGCCACCGCCCGCACCCACAGCACCGTGGGGACGTCTGCAGCCCATGCTGGGAGGACGAGCTGCCCACCCTGGAACGCCAGCATCTCAGTGCCAGGCCGATGGACGGCGGCGCCCACGTCGATGCCGTCATCCAGTCGCTGGAGCTCCGCAGTCTGCGGGTCCTCGAGGAGCAACCCAGCGCCCGCCTGGAGGCGGAGGACAGCACCGCCAAGCGAGTATCCCTGCGGCCGGAGGGCGAGGCCGACCCACTGCGGCTCACCCATCAGCAGCCCGTCGGAGACTGCCGCCTCGATGGAGGCCAGCACTCGCTCCGGCGCCACCTGCCAACTCAGTCCTATGCAGTTTAACTACTAGTTGTGCATGTGATGAGCAAATGCTAGCAAGCAGTAGCAGACAGGCTTGGCACAGGATAGTCAAAGCTGGTGCAGATAATGGTCTGCGAATCTATGCAGGGCTGGGATTGCCAGCATGTGCATGGTATGCCACTGTGGATAAGAGCCAAGTAAGGGCCTTACCAGCACCGTCGGTCTAGGCGAGCGCTCGGTGCTGAGGGCGTCGTCGCTGGCGGGCGAGCCGCCCTTCTGGCTGGCCGCGGACGTACTGCAGTGAGAGTGGGACCGCACCCTCACACGGCCAAGCAGGCCAGTCATGGCACCGAGCACGTAAGCGCCCCGGCGCAGCGACCCGACGTGCATGTCCACGTTGTTGCGACCGGGCGCGAGGAACAGCGGCGATGCGGAGGCCTTGATGACGCGCATTGCCGCGCCATCTGCTGCGTCCTCGACGGATGGCGCCGTGGGCAGCGCCGTCAAGCTCAGGCTCAACGACTCTATGTTGAGCTCCGCTGGAAAGCCGCTCCACACCGTCACCACTAGCGTGCCAGAGTCGCCCTCGCAGAGCTCCAGTGGCGGCCCAGGCTGGGCAGCGAACGTCAGGAGCGAGGACACGTCCAGCGAAACGGTGGAGTCACGTGGTTGCGAGTCCCCTGCGGCAAGGTCCACGAGTTGGCGCTGGAGCTCGCCGCGGTCGACAGCAGCCACTGCCGATGCTGCGCCTGGGCTGAGGTTCCACTCCTCCAGCTCCTTGATGACTGCCAGGAGCTTGAGGCAGGAGTGCAGGAAGCCCGAGACGTCGCCCAGCGCAAGTTGGCAGTCCGCCAGCCGCGGCAGTGCCGAGAGCAGGAGCTGGTGCCACCTATCAGCCACGTATGCTGCGCAGAGCTTCTCCAAGAGCGGCGCAGCTTGCTCCACCTCACTCTTCTGGTAGTGGACAGCCGCCAGCTCGCCTTCCAGAGCCACTGCTGCCCGCCGCCTCCCGGCCCTGCTATAGTTCCCTGCAGCCTCTGTTGTCAAGCGCAGGTACAGCTCCTGCAGGATGCGTGGGAATGTTAAGTAATGCCTAACTGATTTATCTGGGAATACCAATGTCTATCCTTAAGGCCAGCTTCACATTCTGTCCGCCATGCAAACGTCGCTGCATGCGTGCATGAGCCTGCTCCGCATTTGTAAGCTGGGAGCTGAAGACACGTGCCCTCCAAGTGCCAAGGCTCACCTCGTAAGCGGGACGGGCACTAAGAGCCTGGTGCAGCTCCTTGTGGCTGATGCTCCGCAGGAGCGCGGCCTCGGCAGCCAGCTGCACCTCGCGGAGTGTCAGCTGCCGCCTGGCAGGCGTGCCTGGTGCCTTCAGGTCGTCAGCCTCTGCCTGTGCAAGCGACCTCGTTGGGCTTCCGACCGGTGATTTGGATGGCGAAGTTGGGGTGGAGGTGTATCCTCGGGACTTGCTTTGAGTGCTCGTGCTCCTGAGCACAAGCAGGGTGCCCAACGGTCTACAATAAGGGCAGGCTTGTACAACCATCAGCAGATCCAGAGATCATACAGTCCACGTGCAATGAACAAGGTTAAGCTACTGAGAAGGCTGTTGGCCCATAATTAGTATGATATTGGAGACACTGTAATTGAGATTGTGACACTGTTAATTGAGATTCTTAACCTGAACACCCGACTCAGAGAAGAGGTGCAGGCGAGGGCCTCACCCAGTCCTCTCGGGTGGCGGTGAAGCTGACCGCCGCAGGTCCGGCCAAAGCTCGCCAGGGCTGCCAGCCGACCGGGAGGCCCTTCGCCTGTTTGCTTCATGCACGAGCTCGGTGGGACCCAGTGTGCCCAACTTGTCCATGACCTGCTGCCACCTTGTCAGAGTAAGTAAGTAGTGACAAGACATGCTCTGCCTGCCATCATGCTTCGAAGAAGTCATTGTATCATGCCTTAATAAACACGTGCATGGCCTGCCTGATGAAGTCTGCAGTATCCCAATCTCACATATCGTACTTAAGGCAAGCACATTGTTCAGATTTGCACCTTCTTGCTGCTGGTTTGTGCAGCTGCATGAGGTGGCACTGGTGGCCAGAGCGCAGGGCGCGGCCAAGGGGATAGGCTCAGCGCCGCACTGCATCAAAATCAGCAATGTCATTTCCTCTTTCATGGACCTAAATCATACCCTGCCAGCTTCCAGGCACATCAAGTCGGCAAGCACATGCCATGCCAGTGCGTGCTATGCAGCCTAACAGGACCTAGATCATGCTTGTTTGCATGCATGGTCCAAAATACAGGAATCGCCAATGTCCACAGCGTCAGTAAGTCAAATATTGGGCAAGAGCTTGCCTGTTGCAGGGACTGTGCTCAATGTGCGAGCCGAATCCAATAAGATCAGCGAGCCTCATGAGCTGCATCACCACTCCAGACCAGAGCAGATTATTGAATATTGACAACGAAAGGTGGTCGAAGTGAAGCAAATCAGATGAGAACAGGGGCCACATATGAAAGGCAGCCTCCATCTGAAGGCATTACTTGCATGCAAAGGCTGCAAGCGATTCCCACACCCACAACACTTTACACTGAAGCGACCGCTAAGCTCAAAACCTCCTCACCTTGGCTCGGGCAAGCGAGACAAGGTCGGCCACAATTCGCCGGAATTCCTTCTCGCCGTCTATTCTCATTGTCCTAGCCACAAACTTCTCTTTGCTGGCGCGCACAAGGGTCACGCAAGCCGTGTAGGTCCAAACCTCCTTCAAGCAGAACGGTAGGCTCCTCTGCAAAAGTAAATTGGATATTGCATCACTTTAATAATCTCCCAGCACAGCACAGTTGAGCATACAGTCACAGTCCTGAATAAGGAAGTAAAGAGCAACATATCCATACAAGCACCTCATTTGCAGCCAAGGCTTTTGAAAAGGACAAGATGAATGTGAAGCCGCGGTCGGCAACCTCGGCTGGCCTTCCCAACGCAAAGAGGAGCTGGCGCATCAAGACACCAGACACCAGGTTATTGCAAGCGGACGCCTTCTCATACTGGAGTCTACACACTCTTACTGGTGCTCAGCTAGCAGATAATACAGACCCAAAGCCTGCACCTCACAATACCCCAATCAACAAATGACCATGGCACAGGTCATTGTCATCCTTTGCAGCCCCAATGTCTGACAACTCAGAGAGCATGTCTCGTCTCAGCAAGATAAGGCAGCTGTTGGGGTCGTCACCGAGGCTTGTCTGGCGAAGAGATACTGCCGGAAGTCAAAGGACCGCACTTTGTCCTTGTCTGGTGCAAACAGGCTGAACGGCTTTCGCCAGTGCTCCAGCAGTGAAGCACGATCGTCTCCGGGGTCCAGCCCGCCAAAGTCAGACTTCCCCATCCTCCCTGCTTGCACTGCCCAAGGAGCGTACCAGCGCCTTGAGAACAAGGGTCAATCACAGATTGGCTATCAGAGACTCTGTTCACTCATGGCATCTCCCTGAGACAACTCTGGCGCTACATTCTTGCTGAGAGATCGTAATCTCATACTTGCTTCGGCTACAGGAACTGCCGCAGGAAGGCTACGTAGTAAAGCAGCGAAAATAGGAAAGTGAATTTGGCAATAGAGCAAAGGAGCATCACTCAGATGTCAGTACCTAGCTCTTTGTAACACTGTTCAAGCTCGTCATACTCCCGCAAAGCATCCTCCAGGAGTTGGGCCATCTCGAACATGAACGCCAGGCTCTCCTGCCAGTGAGCAGTTGCACAAGCAGGCAGAGCAAACACTTGATGTTGGGCAGGAGCGCAAGAGCATTCCATAGGCAGGAGCATGTCCTTGACAGCAGCAAGCAGGGCTGTACTCAGAAGCCAAGCGTCTCGCATCCTTTTCTTAGCGCAGGCGCCAATTTGATCAGGTGGCGGCGCTCAAATATGGTCGTCACATCTCTGTACAGCCGATGGCCTGCCAGGCAGCACGGTGGAGGACCTCCACCGCTCATTGACATCTTGACTCACAAGTACGAAAAGAGTCCATCATAACATGCAAGCGCCGCTCACCTTGATGACGAAGAAGTTTGTGAAGCTGAACCCGGGCAGGAAGCGGGCTTCGCTAAGCTTCCGGACCTCTTCCTCGTAGAAGGTGACGCGCTGCTCCAGCGTGGCGCGCACGCACTCCATCACACGGGTCTCCATCTCCTCCCATGCGGCCGCCTCGGGATTGGGGTACTCCAGCCGGCAGCACCTGTGGTGAGTAGCAGCACACCTCAATCAGCAAAGACTGGCACTCGTATATTGTGGTGTCCTGTTTCTACCATTCAGCACTGGACAAGGCTCAAGGGCTTGGTTGAAAATGCCTGCGGGGGTCAAAGTCTCCAGCAGCGGATGCGGCCGCAATGTCAAATCTCCGGCTATCAAACAAGTGTTTAAGCTTGTGATGGGTTCAGCACGCACAGCCAGTTCTGAGTAAATGCTGTGCCAAGGTTTCCTTCCTCAAGTTGATGACCTCAATCACTCTGGCAGGCTCTAAGCTAGGCAGTAGGACGCCTAGGACAAAAGCTCTGGGGTAGAGAACAAGTAGCGATGAGGTGTTACAATCGTGGGCCCCTGCCTGATGCGCTTCTTGGTGTTGAAGTCGTCCTCCATGCGGACATAGACGCGGCGGGAGCTGCGGGCCTGCACCTCGCTGAGCGCGGCGCGGCCGACGTGGACGAGCACCCACTCGCGCCACTCGCCCGTCAGCATCGCGCGCAGCCGCGGCCGCACGCTCTGCTTGTACTCCTCCATGTCCTGCTCCATGGGGCACGACCCAAGTGGCGAGCAGTCATCAGTAAGTTGGCATTGTTGCGCGACGTGGGTTCACCGCCACCTGGCCCAAACGATGGGGACCTCGGCGGGGCCTTCAGTGCTGCTCTGCTAGATGAAGAATGCGGCTGCTGATGCATCTGGCAACCAAGTATGTGATCCTATCTGAGCAGATTCTCCTGCTGCTCGTATAAATAGTAAAATGCGAATGATAGTAATAGCATCCGTTCTCTTTTTAAAGATAATCAAAGGATCTACAGAATGGGAAGCTACACAAGCATGCAAAAATCAGGAAGTCTACACTCTGAAACACTACAAAGCAGCCCAAATTATTGCCAAGCCAAAATCTCCTACTCGACTCACAAGCACTGCATCAATGGCAGCTTCGTTAGCTTGAAGACGAGTCAACCAAAATGAATGAAAAGCATTATGAGAGCGGCTGTAGTTCCAACAGGAAGCTGCTAGAACAGGAACAGGAGGGCCGGAGCGAGAGCTTAGCGGCGTTACCTCGCAGGCGACGAGGACGAGCGTGGCGTAAGGGTGGCGGAACCAGTGGGGCGAGCTCTCGGGGGGCGGCCGCGAGCGCAGGCGCGGGTCGGTGGTGGGCACGTAGTCCACGCGCAGGCGCTCGGACGCTGCGCGCCGGCGGCCCACGCCGCCCGGCAGCGCC
>WELB01000283.1:9556-21259 GCA_009602725.1 Spirogloea muscicola | reverse complement strand
CCCCCCCCCGCCCCCGGTCGCCGGCTGACTGCCGTGAGCATCCATGGCGTCGCAGATCTGGCGCTTGTGCGGCCGACGCCGTCGGCGGTGTCGACCAGACGACCCGGATGTGGCGTAGTTGGCATTGCCGTCAAGGGTTTAGCAAGTCTGGGGTTTTGCACCATGTGCTGAGGCTCTGCGCTGCTTCTCGGCGCAGGTGTTCATCGAGACCGGCAGGATCGGGCGGCAGGCCAGCGGCGCGGTCACCGTGCGCGACGGCGACACTGTGCGCAAGCTGCCTCCGTCGACTCTCACGCCCTCGATGCTGGACGTTGTATGACAAGCCTGCGATGCGCGCGGGCCAAGTCACGATGTAGTACTATTTTGTGGAGCAAGGTCTCACACCCGGCGCATGGCGTGCTGCAGGTCCTGTACACGACCGCATGCGTCGCCGAGGAGCTGAGCGAGCAAGGCGACTTCGTGCCTTTGACCGTCAACTACCAGGAGCGCTTCAGCGCCGCCGGCCGGACCAGGCAAGCGCCGCCGCTCTCTGGCCGCCCACCACGTGCGCTTGCCAATGGCCGCCAGTGCGATGTAGCTCTTCTGCCGCTGCCGCTCCTGCAAATTATCCAAGTCGCACTTTGGCGACGAGCACAGCCCACTTAAGGGCGTGTGAATGGTATAACGAGCATAATGGACAGCTTGAGATCCTTTTAGCAGGCAGAAACGTCAGCAATGACATGGCCAGCTCAGAGCTATCTGCTTGGCTGGACTCGCTCCTGCAACCTGGTCATTGGCGTCTTGGCCACGCACATCTGCTAGGAATCGGAGCCGCCTACTGATGGTCAGACTGTGTGCTGCCCATCCGTCTGCAGCGGAGGCTTCATCAAGCGAGAAGGCAAGCCGCGCGACCATGAGGTGAGTCTGGAGGAGTAGCAACTATAGTTGTGCTCTCCAGGCTATGCCATCAGCAAGCGTAGGTTGGCTCATGCTCAGCGATTGGTGGCACTGGCGAATCGAGAGACAATGGTGTGCCTCCATTTCTGGCTGCGTCAATGTGTCGCCCGTGCCGACCTGGTCTGGGGACTCTCCACTGCAGGTGCTTATCTGTCGCTTGATAGATCGGCCGCTGCGGCCGATGATCAAGAAGGGCTTCAACTTCGAGACCCAGGTCCTCTCGTGGGTGAGAACCTTACATTACATCACAACTCCAGCTGCACAGAATGCCACTCAGAGAAGTTGGATCAAAGCTGCATAGTGCACCCCCCAAAAGAAAAGGCAGGCTCACAGAGCAGCACGCATGCCCTGTGATTTGGTGACAATCAGGGCAGTCGCTTTGCAGTCTGCTTTGCATGTAATGTACGCAAACTCCCGTCTTTGACATCCTATGAAAAGACAAGGTGTTCTCACATTCCCTCATTCCTAAGCATCCATATTTGTGCCAAACCACAGGTGTTAAGCTACGACGGCATCCACAGCCCTGATGCCCTGGCCATTACGGCAGCAGGCGCTGCACTGTGAGCCGCTCGCTCTATCCTCCTTGACCAGGCAGCCTTTGCCTCCTTCATATTAACATGAAATACTGAGAGTGTATCAGAGTTACTGGGCAAGAGTGACTTGGATAGTGCTTGAGTTGAGCAGCCAATGAAGTCATATTGCCAACTTTTAAGTAATAGTGGTGTATTGCTGCAGGGCCTTGTCTGAGGTTCCCCTGTCGTCCCCGATTGCGGGCGTGCGGGTTGGCATGGTCGGTGGCGAGTTCATTGTGAACCCCACCCTCCCACAAATGGAGCAGTCGAAGCTGGACTTGGTACTCGCAGGCACCGCCACTGCCATTCTCATGATTGAGGTGACTGCACACATCTTGGAGGCTTCTCAACATGGCGGTGCTGTCACAAATAAAGTCTTGGACGATCCACAGTTAAGGTTAGAGGGTCAGGTCATAGTACAGGCTGTAGAGTGTAGGTTTGAGTCTGGGGAAGGTTAAGGGGTTAGGTGCAGAGTTGCTTACAGGATGACTAGCGAGCACCCTGCTGTAGAACCCCATGTTACCTGTCTTATCGTGACACCTCCAATGAAGTTTGGCTCGTGCTGCCAAAGCTCTATGCCTCTGTAGTCGCTGTATACCAAGCCTGCATTAGCACATTGCTTTCAGGGATGTGCTGAGCTGGAGGCAACGTGGCACAGTCCTGTTTTCATAAATAGGAATCAATCATGTCTAAGAACAATGTTGCTCGGCCCTTCCTTCGCCACGCAGGGCTACTGCGACTTCCTGTCCGAGGAGCAGATGCTGCAGGCAGTATCTATTGGCCACGTGAGTCGGCCATGAACCCATGCCTCCTTGGAACTTTCATGTCAAGCTTCCTGAGCAAGGCGAGTCTGTCTAGCAGTTGTAAAAGCAATGAGTGAGCCCTTAATCTGCTGCTACTTTCTCATGCAACAGTGAGCTGTGGTTGTCTTACATCGGGATTTTCAGAAAGAGGTCGCGAAGCTGTGTAGTGCAATTGGTGACTGGAGCCGGAAATTCGGCAAGAGCAAACGCATACATTCGTTGAAGCTTCCACCCCCGGGCATCATCTCGTACATTGAGGTATCTTCTTAATGTTTCCCAGCACTGAGCTACTTGCATGGGATATGTACTGAAGTACATTGCACGTACAATATCAATAGTGCTACTTTGGAACTTGACCAATCTGTTGATTCTCACAACATCTTCTTGACTCACTATGGCGAGAAGGCAGCTCCTTAGAATGTAAGGCAATATATACATCAATTATTTTGGGCAGGGTTTGCTTCTGGTACGTTAGTCCTACCCAAGACAAGACAGAGCAGAGCCCCTGAAGGTCCTGGCACGTGCGAGCAGGCTGTGGTTGAAAACAGGCTTGAGGCTGCGCTGCGCCTGCGGGCGAAGAAGGAGCGCGCCAAGGCCATGGGGGAGCTGGAGGAGGCGGTGCTGGGTGCGCTCACGGCGGAGGGGCGGCATGCTGAAGCGGCACGGCTTGCGTTGGAGGAGGATGAGGCTGAGGAGCTTGCTGAAGAGGCGTGGGACGAGGACGACGAGGATGACATTGAGGACGGAGAGCAGGAGGAGTCGGACGTGCGTGTGCGCGCCACCGTCCGCAAGGCCACCGCGCCATCAGAGGTTGGTCCAACTCTTGCTTCAGTGGAAAGTGGGTCTGCCCACTCTCCACTGAATCACTTTCCACTGAAACAGTATTGACATTCCACTGAACAGTATTGACACAATACTGTTGTCCTGACGGTTCCCCCATAAATGAAAAATCGTCTCGCCTGCCTGCTACACTCGAGTATTTGCTGCATCATTGATGCTCTTGTATGATGGTGGGCCCCTCGCGAAAGCTTGACCCTACCAGTAGCTGTTAATGTCAGCCTGATTCCTGAGGCCACTGTGCTCTCTCAGACATTCGAAGTGGGCGATGTGAAGCGGGCCTTTAAGGAGCTGTCATCGAGCACCATGCGCCGGTTGGTAGTCCAGGTGAGTTATGCTATCAAAGTGGCCTCCTTCTCTAGAAGCTTGATGGAGTGGGCATGCCTTCTTCAGCAGTTTATGTGGCTCCAGAGCTCATGTCAGCTAAGATGACAGAGCTCCAATTGCTTCTAAACCCTGTTGAGCACAATGAAAGCTGTCAAGTCGTGCAGGAGGGGGTGAGGAGTGACGGGCGAAGTGTTACAGATATCCGGCCTATAGAAAGCAGCTGTCAAATACTGCCCAGGACCCACGGCAGCGCCCTTTTCACCCGGGGCGAGACGCAGGTAAATATTGCACGAAGACACCCACCTGTCATTCTTGATGTTATGAAATTAGTGTCAGTGGGTGCTATACAGGTATCTGTGCTTCCTGCTCGCACAATGATGTCAATCATAGACATTCTTGTACACTATCGCTGCAAGTCAAGCATGCACTGTGCTTGCTTGACTTTGCCGTGACTTGCTGGTGCAGGCACTGGCCGTTGCGACGCTGGGTGGCGACGACATGGGCCAGCGGCTTGACAACCTCACGGGCGGCGAGGGCCTCAAGCGGTTCTACTTGCAGTACTCCTTCCCGCCGTCCTCGGTCGGGGAAACAAAGCGCCATGGCGGGCCAAGTCGGAGGGAGATTGGCCACGGCACGCTGGCGGAGCGTGCGCTTGAGCCGGTGTTGCCGCCGGATGAGGAGTTCCCATACGCCATTCGCCTGGAAAGTATGATCACAGAGAGCAACGGGTCTTCAAGGTGCAGCACTTGCCCTCCTTTCTTACTGCACAGGACTTACTTGTGCAGCTGTACATCAGTCTGTTGGCAGATTCAAGTGAGACTTACAGGGACAAATATATGGCGCAAGGTTGCGATGTATTTATGTTTTGTTCTGTGACTGTTGTGCCTGTCTTGGGTTATGGACTCTGCTTTCTGAGATCGTAGCACAGACACAAGCAATGCCAGTTTGCTTTGTACCAGTAGATCAACCAAATTTGAGATGCCAGGCTCTGGGACTCGGGGATGTCAACACAGGGTTTCTCGCTTTTAAGGGGGTTAAGAATCTCCAATCCCATGCTAACAGTTGCAGTGTGCAGTTCTGACGCCTTCTGGGTCACATCTCCAGCATGGCGTCTGTGTGTGGAGGCTGTCTGGCACTGCTGGATGCTGGTGTTCCTCTGCGAGGGGCAGTGGCTGGCATCGCAATGGGGCTCATCCTGGACACCTTGGAACTTGGTGGCGATGGGGAGCCTGTCATCTTAAGCGACATCCTTGGATCGGAAGATGCGCTTGGCGACATGGACTTTAAGGTTGGTCCATGGCAGTTGGCTGCGACAACCGCTACTGTGCTACTGTGCAGCAAATTCCCTCCATCTACTGCGCAGCTGTCCACAGAACGTATGAAGCCATTGTAAGTGAGACTCTCCTTTGTGTTGCTCTTCGGAACCAAGCATCCCTGCCGATTGTGGAGGAGCAATAGAAGTTTGAGGGCTCAAGAAGCTGTTTTCTATTGCAGGTGGCAGGCAATGCAGAGGGCATCACTGCATTTCAGATGGACATCAAGGTCAGTTGATGTTCTTCATATAACAGCATAGCACTGTGCAATGCAAGCAAGTTCCTGGTGGCTGGGCACCCATCCAGATGACACGAGTGTGAGATGCTGGAAGGGATGAATAATATACAATATGAACCTCAGTCACAGCCAGCGACATTGAGCATATAAGCACAGAGCTTTTGTCTCTTGTCTCTCCTTCTGCCTTGCCTCAGTCAAAGAATGAATGTACTGAAGGAGCCGCTGCATGAATTGTACTGGCTCGCCTCCCATTCTGATTGTTGTATTCTCCTTGATTCCATGCTTGTCAATGACAAGGTGGAGGGCATCACATTGGCCGTCATGGAGAAGGCGCTGGCTCAAGCCAAGGGTGGGCGCATCCACATCCTCGGTGAGCCACTGCCTAATGCTCTTGTTGCACACAGAATTCCTGGTATTCCAGCCTATGTTTTATTCACCATCAGCTGTGTCAGCTCTTGTAGCATTCACTAATTGCCAACAAGCAACAAGTACGCATGGATGTGCTGCTGGTTACCAGCACTGAATTGAAGTGGTTTTGATTGGTGATTTCGACAGGCGAGATGGCCAAGTGCAATCCGCCTCCTACAAATGAGATGTCTATGTTTGCGCCACGGATTGAGCTTATGCAGGTTTGCCGCCTCTTGAGATGCCACATACCCTCAAGAGAGCAATATAAGAGCATGGCTTGGCAGCGCATACAAGAGAACATGGCTTGGCAGTGAACTTGCAATGGCCAAGAGTAATTAACCTCTGTCCGGACACTCGTTGCAGGTCGCCCCAGACAAGGTGAACTTGGTCATCGGGTCAGGAGGCAAGACTGTGCGGAGCATCATCGAGGAATCCGGGGTGGAGTCCATTGACATCAAGGACACTGGCATTGTATGATCCGGCGCTCTCATGTCATAGGCTTCTTCTGTAAACGTCTGCTTTCAAGTTGGAAGTTGTGAGATCAGCTTGCTTCCAGGAGAGAGGAGGGTCCTACTATTGCAACAGATATGGAAATATGACATTGACTGCTATCTGCATGCTGACTTCTCCACAGTGTTGGCTAGCGGAGAGGTTGAGTCGTTTGGTGTGCATGTGCAGGTCAGAATAGTGGCTAGGAATCCCGAGGCCGTCGTCCGAGCTCAGGAGCGGATTTACGGCCTGACCATGGACCCTGAAGTTGGGTGTATTTACAGGTGGGGTGTAGGACACCACTGTTCTGCCCCTTTCATATTCTTTCTTGTCTGATGCATTGCCATGACTACTCATTCTTGCATATGCTGGTACATTCATGTACGTGATTGCAGCAGCTTGCTTGTACTCTTATACCAAGCAGGGTTGTCTGGACACTGTCTAAAGTCTGACACAGGCAACAATGCTGTCTTCATCTTACAAGCCTTACTTGTTATCGCTTGCGCAGAAACTGCAAGGTGAAGAATGTTGTCATGTTTGGGTGCTTTGTGGAGATAGCTCCTGGAAAGGAAGTAAGTTTTCCACGTTGATTGAAGCAGCCAGCACGCATGTGCATGTGCAGCATTCACATCCTGAGCAATTGATTCAAGAGGGCTGTATGAGGTCAACATCGTGGGCCTTTCCGTTATGTTGCCTAACAAGTTTCCTTTGTGCTTCAGGGTCTCGTCCACATTAGTGAGTTGAGCACCCAGAAGCTGGCACGAGTGGAAGATGTAAGCTTTGCTCTTGACTCACTAGACCACTGTGTAAAGACAGCACTCAGACCAATTATCATGTCGATGGTATCCAGCATTGCCTGGGGGCTCAGCAGCCACTTGCGCCATACATATTGACCTTTGTTGTCTGACACCTGCTCCCGCTCTGGCCCCTTCTGTGCAGTTCGTCAACGAAGGAGACTACTTGGACGTTAAATTATTGGAGGTGAGGACCAAGCCGCCACTTGAGCTGCATGCATCACGAATAGATGATCCTACAGAGTGCATGCAACAAACCACGTCCAGCTTGCCATTGCATTGTCTTGATTCTCCAGTAAGTTAGTTGCAATCCGATCCAGCGGGGTGACTGGCGAGCATGGACAAAAGAGGATGAGAAGCTCCATGCTCGCCACAGTCCGAACTTTTTACTGTCCACTTGGCCCAACAGATCCGCCCCGCACCTTGACTGGCCTTTGTTCGCCTTTGGCGTAGATCAATCAGCGAGGCCAGCTGCGCCTGAGCCACAAGGCGGTCATTTACGAGGAGCAGCAGAAGCAAGCAGGCACACCCAAGAAGCCCATGCTGTCCGGAGCCACTGCCAACACTTAGCCACGATTTGCACGTATGGGACACCCTTTCGTGTGACCATCCGGAAACAATCCACTTACTTCCCCCGGCAGAGATCGCATCTATCTTCTAGAACTGTTAAGCTTGTGCTATCACAAGCCCCCATTTATTGGCCGACCTGCGGCCTTTGTAAAGACTGCACACGCTGCTCTCCGGCTCACTGTAGCGTGCGTCTTGCTAGCATGCGCTGTGCCAACGTGGAAATGCGGATAACACGTTCCTCTTAGTTGCTTCCCTGGTCAGGATGTTATACTGCACATTCCGAAGGAGCTCCTGCTGCTCAGTCTTCCCGACCAACTTTGGTGCTATGCATGATAAAGTCACCGGAGACAGGTCTCAGGAATGCCACAAGTGCCGCATCATAATCTCCTAATTACCGCCTGACTGTGGTGTATGAATGACCTCTTCTTCGCGTGAAGTCCAAGCGAGAAAGCGCCTGACTTTTCAGGACATTCAATCTTCTCTTGAGGTATCCCCAAAGTGGCAAGGCAACGATTTTGATGTGACATACAAATGTCTGAATCCTTTTACTCAAGATCATTGACTCTGTCAAAGTTGCAGAAATTAAGTGAAATCAATTTTGGCACACAACAAGAATAAGGGACAATAGCCTTGGGGAAAGAAGATCAATTCTCCTCTTGAGCCCTACCAATAACCAACACAAGTTTTCCCAGGACTGCATGCGTAGGTGCAAGACAGCAGCATCCAGCACTCGAGATGTTGACTAGCGGCTCCAGATAGACAGCTCTCTCAGCCTAGCAGAGCAGGTGTCAAACCCCTGGACACAACTCACGTTCCGGACAGATCACAATAACGCCCTTGACAGGATATGGCGCCACTGTCAACATGCTGGCAGGCTGGTTGATAAGATCTTGGTGTTGCGAAAGAGGCAAAGCAGTGACCTCATTTAAGGCTGCAAAGACGGGAAGAAATAATGAACTGCAGGCAGCACAAGTGTAGGGCAAATCAAATAACCACATAATGGCTCAAGAAGCTTGCCCCAGTGGCTTAGTAAAGCCTCCTAGCTCGTTGCACCATAGAGCACTTTAATCTCATCTACGTCATCTGAGCTGCCGAGGAAGATCGGTGCCCGCTCGTGTATTTTCTTGGGCTGTAGCTCCAGTGCCTGACAAGTCAAGTCATGGACATGGTCAGCCCTCGGTGAGCAAGATGTCCTGCGGATTGGAACTGGGAACGAGAACAAAGATCACATTGCCTCCTCAAGGTTTGCAAGACAAGGATGTCATCCTTACCCTCTGCTTCCCTGTGAACGACTGGCCACCAGCTTGCTCTACGATGAATGACATGGGGAACACCTCGTACAGTACGCTGCAGTGGAGATGAGCATGTGACCACTATGAGAGGCTCATAGCTAAAACAACCACAAAGCCCGCCAAGAGCCAATGTCATTGTGGTACTGTCATACAGATTGGCCCATCTGAGGTCTCATGCCGCTCAGAAAGAAGTTTCAGAACAGATAGTCCAAGTTTTCCTGGATCTCTTTCAACTTAGTGAACTCACCGAAGCTTGCCATTGGGGCTCTTCTTATCAGCAGGGTACATGAAGATTCCTCCGTACAAGATTGTACGATGTACATCAGCAACCATACTGGTGGGAAGACATCGATATGCATTAAGAGCGTGTTCAAGATTGACAGGGACCTTGTACTCCCAGCAAATGGGGGCTGCAGGCCAGTGATGCAATGATTGTCAAACCTAGGCTCGTGCAATGTTCATATATGCAGATATCCTTAGGTCCCTGATTGATACCTTCCAATGTAACGAAGTGACTTGGCTGACGATCCATCTGTAGGGAACTTGCACTTCTCAACGTACCTATACACATCACCATAACTTACTTACGTGAAAGAGCAAAGCGCAACAAGCTAGTCTTGCATACAAGGGCCTGTTCTTTGTCATACACGGAAATATGTCTAGCATCACAATCTCACTCCAAGTTCACTGTGCCCATGTCATGGGAGCCGTAAGTTCTTGAGACATGCAGGTCTGAAGCTGACACCTACTTTGTGGTTGGCTCATCCCAATTCTTGGCGTTGCCCTCATTGACAGAGTAAATCTTGCCTTTCTTAGGTACCTGAGAGAGCAGAGGCTCTTCAGTTCCTAGCTATGCTGCAAGATGATGACATCTATCTTGGTGAAATGTGCGAGTGAAGGACTCGAAAGCCTGACACAAGGTGCAGTCATGAAATCCTGTATTATCGTGGTTGTCATACTATAACTGATGGACAGGCAACGCACCTTCATTTCTGGGTGAGTCAAGATGAACTCTCCAAGCGAAGGGTCGAGAGTGAATCCGTTGACTCCGTTGCCTGTGCTGAGAACAAGCTGCAAACAGTCATTGCTGAGATCAGCCCAAATGGCCTCCAATGGTATGTGCAAGCTTGAAGATGCTGAGAGCTCAAAGCGGCCTGGGAAACAAGGCCTTATGCAAGTAAGTATTTCTCCGTTCAAACATACTCACAATGCAAGAGCTGCCGTACATGCAATACCCAGCAGCCACCATTTCAGTCCCTGGTTTCAGCACATCCTCAGTCTTGCCTTCACTGCCTTCACTTAGCATGTAAATGCCAAAGATCTGCCGCGACAGAAGGCACAAAGCCAAGCTTGTCAATATGGCTGCAGCAGGCTTGTCACCTGATGCTTGGAGATGCCATGGTAGTGTGGACGACTGAGCATGACTGTTAAGTCATTAAGGCTCACAACAGAGTCCAGTTGGAAATTGTGACATGCATTATTGTGCGTGATGAAGCAGAGTCGATTTACCGTTCCGATTGAAACACCACAGTCAATGTTGGACGAGCCATCAAGAGGATCAAAAACCACACAGTACCTGCCACCAATGGAAGCAGGAGCAACCAAGTTACTTGATCAGATAGCTTCCTACAGACATCTACTTTCAACAGAAGGACTATGTACGATAGGCAGCCCCTGTATTTGACTGTCAAAAGCAGCCACCATACGCAGCTATACAAGCCAGCTGCAAATGACGTAAATCACGCAGGATGATCCACCAATCTGAGCCAGTGAGTAGAGAACCCAGAATACAGACCTGCCTCTTTTGGCTGCTGGCACGAAGATGGGCTCGTCAATCTCCTCAGAGACAAGCACATTCTGCAGATCAGCAGCTTACGCAACTGCTGTAAGCGGAAAGTCTTGCTTGCACTTAAGCTGATACACAGCCATCAAGTGTGTGTAGTTGCTTCTGAATGGATTCTGACAGGAGCTAGCTTGCTGCAGCATTGCAACTGTCAGGTTACTCACAGCTCGGCCACTGCTGATGAGTGCATTCACAAACACATCGTTTGACAAGACATCCAGCTTCTTCTGCTCCTCCCCCTGCCACAACAGGAACAATGATTCCATATCAGCTGCAGTGACTTTTATCTCTCGGACTGTATGGCAGACTGGACATGCGCACACACTGGTCACATTCCGCTAGCTCCCTGCAACACGTACAACAACTACGCAAAACAGCAGGCTCCTGTTATCACTGAGACCTTAGCAATAGCTCAGATAGGGCAGGCTGTAATGCGGTCGGCCTTACCTGTACATTGGTCTCTCCGGCTAATCCAATAAGCTTTGCAAGCCCTGCCTGCAGAGCAGGTGCAGACGCTTGACTCGTCATTTGAGAATTAGTGCGTATGTGAATCATTGCACCAGACGAGTGGCAGGCTGACGCAGTCCAACTGGTACTGACAATGCTGCCTGATGCGCGGCCAACTCGCGCGGCCAAGTCGGTGACAGAGGTGGCGAATCGCGCGAAATGACAGCCTGCTGGGAAGGGCTCACCTTGTTGACGGCGGAGCAGACGTACTTGCACCCGAGCACAATGTGGTTGAGGAGGATGGTGAGGTCGCCCCGGGCCTCCTTGTGCCGGCTCTGCTCGTTCAGCACGAAGTTGCTGATGGTCATGAGGTCCGTGCGCGCCATCTCCGCCGCGTGATCCATCCCGGCGCCGGTCGCGGCCCGCAGAGCCGCGCCTTCTGCGCACAGCCGCGCCGCGCCCGAGCTCGAGCTATCGATCCGGTCGGCACTCCCGATCCGGCGCCGCCGTCGGCGGTGGCGGCGGCGGCGGCGGCGGAGGCGCGCGGCGGCTGGCCGATGGCGGCGCGGTCTGCAGGCTCGGGTCGGGGGCTGGGCGAGGCAGAAGGCGGCTGCTGATAATAAGGAAGCGGCTGCTGATATGAAAGAGTCGGCTGTGAAATGCCAGCCAGATGCATACAGGTGTTCATGACGGAGCCAAAGGCTAGGCAGACAGGGCGCCCTCAATACCCCCGTGTCAGCAGTAGGAAGTCAGATGAGCTGAGGGGAGGAAGAGCAACCCCGCTGCGCAAGCCAGAGGCTGCTGCAAGGGCGCGACCAGCGCGGCGGTGCAAAG
>WELB01000282.1:126570-146115 GCA_009602725.1 Spirogloea muscicola | reverse complement strand
GCGGTCGCCAGCTGCATGTCTTGCAGCATGTGGAGGCGGTCCGCCGGCAAGAAGAAAGTGCTCGCCCATTGAGAATAGGGGCTGGAACAACCAGCCCGAAAAAGAATGAACAGAGTACGAGAAGGGGGCCAGGGGAAGCGCTAAGTAACAGAAACAAAGCTGCTACGAGACACTCAGTAACCCCTGCTAAGCAGCCGCAGATCAGAGATGCTGGGCTCCTGGAAGTGGGTCCCACCCGCCGGCCGGAGGTGCTCCTGCAGTCGAGCCTGGAGCTGCTCCACCACAAAGGCTGGGGAGCCTATGGGGGCGCCGAGGAGGATAAAGCCCCCAGCTGGTGTCTGACAGCCCGAGGGCAGGTGCAGGAGGGCTGGCAGGCCCTGGGGAGACCAAGCGCTGCACTTGAAGAAAGGGCTCGCCCATTGAGGATAGGGGCTGGACAAGCCAGCCCAAAAAAGAATGAACAAAGAACAAAGAGGGCCACTGCACTTGGCTGCGCGGATGCCCAAGCCGAAGCCAGCTGCACTTTGAAGGTGTCAAAGGCTGCCACGACGTCCTCTGGCGGCCCCACCAGCGTTGTATCGTCGGCGTACGTGGGGGCGTGGACGCCCGGGTGAGCCGCGACCGTGGCCAGCAGTGCACTGTTGTGAGCCAGTGCGTAGTTGAGGCCAGCCAGCGGATCTCCTTGGCGTGCGCCCGTGGAGGAAAGAAGAAAGTGCTCGCCCATTGAGAATAGGGGCTGGAACAACCAGCCCGAAAAAGAATGAACAGAGTACGAGAAGGGGGCCAGGGGAAGCGCTAAGTAACAGAAACAAAGCTGCTACGAGACACTCAGAAACCCCTGCTAAGCAGCCGCAGATCAGAGATGCTGGGCTCCTGGAAGTGGGTCCCCTGGCCAGAGCCAGAGGCAGCAGCGAGGGCTCTGCCGGCACGAAGGTGCAGCGCCCGGGCCATGGACCTCTGCAGCGAGACGGCCAGGCGCATTCGATACACTTCGAGGAAAGAGAGAGAAGGCGCGCGGGGCGCATGAATTGAAAGGGAGGCCAATTCAAGCCAATACATTGTTCAGGCAGAGTCGAGTGCAGACTAAACAATGCTACATAATACGGAGACCTAATCTAAGGTACCTAAGATGACATTAGTACCCACGGGTGAGCACAAACAAATCTGACAAGCTAACTTGGGGAGCTGGAGCGCCGCCGGAAAGGAGGACTTCCACCGCCCCATGCCCTGTCCGCCACAGCAGGTCGCTTGGCTGACCATATCCCAGCCTGAAGAAGGGGAGGAGGCTGGGGAAGGCCGCCCTCAGCTCCTCAGCGATGACATCCCGGCAGAGGTTACTGAGTGATTCGTAGCTGCTTTGTTTCTGTTTCTTAGCGCTTCCCCTGGCCCCCCTCTCGTATTCTGTTCATTCTTTTTCGGGCTGGTTTTTCCAGCCCCGCAGTCTCAATGGGCGAGCACTTGCTTAGCAGAGCGCGGCCAGCACGCAGATACAAGGCCTGGGCGAGAGGCATTATTCGAGGTGAGCCGGTCGAGCGACGGTGATCCCGGTTGTTGAATGACATTGCAGCCTGCCGTCTGCGGGGACTACGCGGTTGTTGCGGTGAGTTCCTTGGGGCCTCGCTTCCTGCTAGCGATTCTGATTTGCATCTATGAGAGTCCCCTTGCTGCCGTCTTTGCACTTAGTACCTTGCTTTCTGCTCCTTGCTTTCTGCTCCATCCGGCTCCTCCAGACTTTGTCCATTCCTTTGGGCTGGCCTCTCACAGCCACCAGTCAATCTGGCCGCGCTTTCTTTCTTCTTAACCCTACTTGAGAACATCGCATAAGTCTAGGATATGCACGACATGACGATATGCTTCCAACCCAGATGGCATGCTGGCAGCCTACTTATCAATTTTGCGACGTCGCGTGTCAGCCTGTTTGCGCGAGCTCAAGGTCATGCTGTGCACCAGAAAGCTGGTCGCCTTAGCTGGCGGGATAAGAGCTTGTCAAATGCCGTCCAATATTCGGACATCAGTTAAAGACCTCTATGTGCTGACTCGTCGTTACTGAGCAGGTCAGCACCTGCTTAGCAGCAGGTGATGTACATCTGATAATGTGCTTGCCTTAGTACTCGGCGACACAGGCCCTCCACTACTTTGTACACACTCCACTCTCACATCTGACTTCCTATTGCTGGGGTAGTACAATGCGCCCTGTCTGCCTAGCCTGTGGCTCGTTCATATGAACATGAACACCGCCTGTATGCACCTGGCTGGCATACACGCTTACTTAGCGCTGTTCTCTTCTCCAGCTGCAAGTCACTCAACTTTCGGCTGCTGACTCGGGGACACTGAGCTCCCAATCGCTGGTGTCTTTTGCATCCTTCAGCGCTTTCCTGGCCCCTTCCAACTTCAGTTAAGCTTTATTCTGGGCTGGCCACTCACAGTCATCGCCCTCTACTGGGAGTGTCCCTTCTTCTGTTTCAAACTATGGTAGCGAGCCACAGGCTAGGCATACAGACAAGACGCGGCAGGCTCTCTCGTCCAGGTATATCGCATGCGCCTGTCAGTATCGCTGCAGCGGTCAATGGCACGCGCATTGCACTGCGTGCCGGTTGTGCCCTGGCTGCAGCTTCTGCTATAGCCAGGGGACCCGCTACCTGGAGACTAGTTTCTCTGACCTGCGGCTGCTCAGAGGATATTGAGCACCCAGTGGCCATTTAAGTCGCTGTGTGCTTTTAAGCTTTTCTCGTCCCTTCGCCCTTGGTTCACTGTGTTTTCTGCGCTGGCCAGTCACAGCCATCACCGTCTACTGGTAGCGTCTTTCTTCTTAGTACCCCCGTGTCAGCAATCGGAAGTCAGATGAGCTGAGGGGAGGATGAGCAACCCCGAGGGAGGTGGAGGGCTTGCAGGCGGGGAGGCCTGTCGACCTGCAGCTCGTGAAGCAGCTCGTCCAAAGGGGCGAAGGCTATGAAAGGCGCGGCGGCGACGGGGGCGGCGGTGGCGGCGGGGGCCGGCGCGGGGGCCGGGTCGGGAGGGGGCCAGCTCGCCGCCGCGGACCCCATGGCGGGCGCCGCCGACCCCGTCGTAGAGGGGCAATGGCTGTGATTGGCCAGCCCAGAATAAGGATTCACAGAGTTCGAAGGGGCCAAATAAGCGCTAAAGCACAACGACCAAGTGGCCACTGGGTGCTCAATACCCCTTCGTGAGCAGCCACAGGTAAGTGAAAATAATCTCCCCGTAGCGGGTCCCCTGTATGCAATCAGAGGCCGTAGCCAAAACGCGACCGGCAGGCAGATGCAAGGCGTGTGCCAATGATTGCTGCAGCGATATTGAGAGGCGCAAACGAACCTGGGCGAGCGAGCCTGCCGCGTTGTGAACACCTGTTCCAACGGGCGGTGACTGATTTGGGCGGGCGCGGCTATGCGGTCTTGAACACCCTCTGTATGCACTGCGGCACTACTCCGATTACCCCCAATGCGATCAGTTCCTGCCAGCGGCAGTCGACATCTTTGGCTGTCTGGGTCCTCGTTTCCATACACTTCTCCAGAATATTGCCAATGTAGGCTACATACGTCGTGCAGATGTGTTTCCGGCGGAGATGGGCTTGCCAGCTGCATATCTGTCATTCTTGCGACGATGAGTATCGGCCTGTTTGCAGCGTGCCCAGGCTAATGCTTTGCACCAGAAAGCTGGGCGAGCTCTAGTTGGTGGCAGAAGGGCTTCATATCTGACATCTAGTATTCAGGCATCGATTAGTGACCTTTATATTTTGACCCGTGGTTACTGAGCGGGTCAATTTGCTGTAGGTTATGTAGGTCTTTAGATGTGCTTGCCTTTGTACTTGGCCATTTGGCCTTCGTTTGTTTCAAATACACGAAAGTCTCTGTATGCACCTGGCTGGCTTTTACAGCCTCAATGGGCGAGCCCTTCCTTCTCTTTACAGCCGCTCTTTCAATATCAGCAGCAGCAATCTTCCTTTTCTTCGAATTTTTGATGTGGGTCTCACGGGGTTAGCCGCCGCCCTGAATACCGCGTTCAGGGGGAAGACCGTGTATTAGAAAGAGATATAGGCCAACTGGCCAGGTACAAAGGCAAGCACATCTAAAGATTTACATTAAAAAAATACCGCGTTCAGGGGAACCCGCGTTAGACTCACCCCCCAATACAAAAAAAGTAAAGTTCCACTCTAGCATTCATACACTAGCATTTGCCCGAACACTGCATTGGCTTGGTCTGGCCTCCCATGTCGTGCGCACCGTGCGCGAGTTCCCCCCGCCCGGATGCAGCCGCGGTAACTAGAGTGACCCGCTCTATCCCAACGGCCACGCGCTTTCCTTTCCTAGCCGCGCCAAGTGTCAAGCGGACATGTGGCACCCGCGCCGGGCGCCTCCTCCCCCACTCCGGCCGCCACCCCCCCCCTTTTACTTACTTTGCTCATTCTTTTTTGGGCTGGCTTTTTCACCCGCGGATATTGAGCTTCCTGTGGATTCGTCATGTCTAGTTGTCTAGATGCCTAGCTGTGTGTTTCCCTTCTTTCCGGCACCTGTTGTAGCTCTTTGGATTTTGTCAAAACTTTTTTGGCTGGCTTCTGTCAGCCCCTCTCTTCTATGGGCGAGCTCTTCCTTTTTCAGCTCCCTATCCTCAATGGGCGAGCACTTTCTTCCTTCTGCTTTTGACCCGTGGTTACTGAGCGGGTCAATCTGCTGTAAGTCATGTGGGTCTTGAGATGTGCTTGCCTTTGTACTCGGCCATTTGGCCTTCATTTGTTTCGAATACACAAACTTGTTATCATAGAGAGAAGCGCGGCCAGATTGACTGGTGGCTGGGAATCATAGGTAGCCCCACTTTTTCTCTTTTTTTTGCACTAGCTTTTTCCCTGAACACTGTGTACTGGCTGAGAGGGGTCCTCCCTTTCAATTCATGCGCACCGCGCGCCGTCGCCCTCCTCCACACTTCGTGGGCCCGCTAGAACCCCCCCCTCGGCTTCGTTTTATGCAGCCCCACATTTTGCACTAGCTTTTGCCTGAACAAAGTATTGGCTGAAATCGGGCCTTTTTATTCATTTCATGCGCACCTCGCGCCGCTCCCTCCTCCTCCACGGACAGTTAGTGGGCCCGCCAGGGAACCCCCCCCCCCCTCGGCACAACGCGGCGGGACCCCCCCGCATTGCCTGGCCCCGCGCCGCCCCGCGCCGCGCCGCAGCAGCTGAAGGCTTTGCCGCCCCCTGGCCAACGGCGTCGCGAGTGCGCGCCGCCATGGCGGACGTCGAGGCGCAGGCGCCCGGCCCGCTCCGGCCCCTGCTCCTCCGCAGGCGGCTGAACACCGGCCTGGCTGCCTGCACCGCCACCGCCGCCACCTTGCTCATCGTCGTGGCTCTGCTTCATGGCCGGGGAGCCACGCCAGGTCGTTTCCAGCTCTCTTGCCTCTCCATCTCAATCCCCTGCCGCAAGCATTGATTGTGTGCACGCTGCCGTCAAGCTTGACCCAACAGAGGCCGGCACGGAGCCCTCATCAGAAGCTCGGAGCTTCTTTTGTGTCCTCTGGTGATGTTGCTGATCCCCTGCTGAANCGGCGTACGCGGCTTTTGACTCCGGCGTTCTGGCGAGCGCGGCCTCTCTCCTGCAACACCCCGGCTTCCTCACCACACCAGCCGCGATGCTCCAGGCCAGCCTGCCTGTCAGTCGTGGCGGTCTGGGCTGCCGCCCAGTCGCCCGCGTTTGCGAGGCCGCCTACCTGGGCAGCTGGGCCCAGGTCGCCGCACCCATCAGCCGGCGGTTCCAAGCGCACGGCATCCGCACCATGGAGCGGGTGGTAGCTGAAGTGGAGAGCGGCTAGCTGGCTTTTACTGCCGCATCTATGTGCGCAGCTGCATTCTTCTTTCCATTTCTCCTGCCACTGCTGCTGCCCCCCATTCCTCCAGCAGCTCCAGAAGTGGACGCAGGAAATGAATGCGGCTGCTTGCATTTAAAGAGCGGCTGTGAAAGCAGCCAGATGCATGCAGTGTTCATGAAGGAGCCACTGGCTAGGCAGACAGGGCGCTCTTAGTACCCCCGGGTCAGCAGTAGGAAGTGAGATGAGCTCGGGGGAGGAAGAGCAACCCCGCTCCGCAAGCCAGGGGTGCTGCAAGGGCGCGACCCGCGCGGCGGTGCAAAGCAAGCGCTTGGGAGCGCTGGAGGGACATAGACAAACGCATGCGGTAGCAGGACACAAGACCCAAAAGGCACCGAGCCTCCAGGAGGTGGTCGTGGCGCAGGTCGAGTCGACATGGCTCCCAGCGGCACGGCTCCCCCCGCTCTGTGGCACCTCCAGCCCTCCTTTTCCCAGGCGATTGCTTTGCATCGCCGGGCTGGTCGCGCCCTTGCAGCAGCCTCCGGTCTGCGCAGCGGGGTTGCTCTTCCTCCCCTCAGCTCATCTGACTTCCTACTGCTGACACGGGGTAATGAGGGCGCCGTCTGCCTGGCCTTTGGCTCCGTCATGAACACCTGTATGCATCTGGCTGGCAGTTTACAGCCGATCCTTTTGTATCAGCAGCCGCATTTCTATCCCCACCCGTCGTCCTTCCTGCCACTGCTGCTGCCTCGCACTCCTCTATGTGCTGACTCGTGGTTACTGAGCGGGTCAGCTTAGCAGCTGGTGATGTCCATTCGTCAATGTGCTTACCTCTGTACTTGGCCACACTGGCCCTCCATCACTTAAATGCACACTATCTTCGCCAGGAAGTGCTGCGCCCCGCCGGGTGGTCCTTGTACTTGTGCAAAACTTGCGCAGGAGGGGTCGACAAGGCCCCATCGGCACCCCGCTCCATGCACATGCGGCTGCAGGTCCTGCCCCTTCGGCCACCGAGCCCCCGATGGCCCCAGCCCTCACGCCCTCCTTCCCACTATCCCGCTATCCCTGCAGCTGCAGCTCCAACCACACGCCCTGCCGCACCAGCTGTCCCATGGAAGTGCCAGTCCTGCCAGCAGCCCTGGCCCAGCCTGCAGAGCGTTCGCAGACATGAGCGCCACTGCTCAAGGAGTGCAACTCGCGCCACGTAGCCGGTTCAAGCCCACGCTGAGGCCTCTTTCCGACGACGGCAGCCCGACACCCCAGCCCCGGCACCCCTTCCCCCAGCTCCCTCGCTAAACTATAATCCTAAAATCCACTTGGCCATGGAGGTGCCAGGCGTCATGCTGGTACTCTAGAAGCGCGGCAATTCTTACATCAGGCGTCTGGATGTGGTTGCCACTCCCTGGAGCGGTGAGCCCCGTCTCTATCTCGACGTTGTCCTCATCGACGCATTCCAATCAGGGGCACCCATGCCGCCTGTGCCAGGTTTGGCTATGATCTACGCAGAGACGAGGAAGGAGCGACTTTTAAGGACCAACCCCAGGGCGACAATTCTTTCCGTGCACCATGGACATGTATGGCGGCTACTGTATGAAGTGCTCTGCCCTCCTCCGTAGCCTGGCACCGCTTGTCGATGCTCGCCGTCGTAGTCAGGCAGATAGCTTAGGTAATTCTAGCGTCCCGAAAGCATTGCCGGCTATAAACTGCGGCTTTCATTGAGTCTGCACCGCTCCGAGGCACTCGCAATACACCAGCGTGCTGGACCCCACACTAGCCAGGCGCCAATGGCTTGCGTGTTGGTGCTCTGGCTCCTCAGCTTAGCTTGTCAGATATGTATGTGCTCGCTCGTGACATGTGCTCACTCGTGGTTTCTGGTGACCCCTTCAGACAGCTGATTGCCTTGTTACCAGAACTTTAAACGGCTCATATTGGCCTCCGCTTCATTTCAAGCGCGCCTTTCTCTTTCCCGAAGAGGAAAAGAAAGCTAGCCGAAAGGCGGGCAATCGCTCTGAGAGAAGAAAAAAGAAAGGTGCGCTGTGAGCATGAAATGTTATGGAGGCCACTCCCAGCCTTACAAAGTCCTGGTAATGGAGCAATAAGCTGTCTAAGGGGGTCACTAGTACCCACGAGTTAGCACATGAATGTCCGACAAGTTAAGCTGAGGAGCCAGAGCACCACTACGCACCAGAAGAAGGGGATTAGGGAGGGAAAGTGTGGCGCAACTCCTCAGCGATGACGACTCTGTCATCGCTGTTAAGTGCGTCTCTCACATCCTCCAGTAAGGCCATCCAGTCGGGTTTGTAGTCTAGGGCCACACGCTGGCCATGTACCACCCTCTCTGCACCCGCAGACAGCCCTGCGCCAAAATGGTGGGGAGAGGAGCTGCGCCGCCTTTCGGTGCTGCTGGAAGAGGATTCTAAAAACCAGGCGGGTGAGGACCTCGCCCATTGCAATCAGTCGTACGCCTCCCATTGATTTGGAGAGCGCGAGCAAGGTGCTGCTGATGAGTGCCGCCCGGGCCTTGATTGGGAGAAGAAAAAAAAGGGAGGAAGCCGCGCGCCACAATTTGGCACGCTGTGTGCAGCAGACCGAAGTCGCCCGCCTTGTCGTCGAGCCAGAGTTCTCGAAGGTGCTCAAAGAGCATACCCGAGGGCCCGCCAGCCGCTGCTTTCCGGCTCTGCACTTTGTCCAACGCTTTCCGAGGAGCTGCTGGGTCAAGGTCCACCAGGGTCAGGGGCTGGAACTCCTCGAGCCAGGGGGTAAGGGGCTTGGGGCAGGGGGGTGGAGGGTCCTGAGAGCGGCAAGGGTGTCTGCGTTGTGGGGTGCTGGGGTGGCTGCATCTAGAGCTTGGGCAGCTCGGGCAAGGTAACAGCATCTAATGAGTATAGGAGCCTTGCCTAACGCCACTGAGCCGGCAAGGGAGCTGGGGGAACATCGGGGGCTAGGTGGCCGAAGGGGCAGGACCTGCAGCCGCGTTTGCCACGGAGCGGGGGAGGCCATGCCGACTGGGGCTTTGTCGACCCATCCTGCGTCTGCTTCCGGAGCTGCTAGAGATGTGAGTTCTTCCGAAGGGGGCGGGGGCTGTGAATGGCCAGCCCAGAAATAACGGATAAGGTCCAAAGA
This sequence comes from Spirogloea muscicola, assembly GCA_009602725.1. NCBI lineage: Eukaryota > Viridiplantae > Streptophyta > Zygnematophyceae > Spirogloeales > Spirogloeaceae > Spirogloea > Spirogloea muscicola. The sequence goes on along the minus strand of WELB01000282.1, from coordinate 137,181 downwards.
GCCAGAAGGCGCCAAAACAACACAGCACTACACGAGACCACAGCGAAAGCGAGCTTAGTAACCCGAGTCAGCCGCCGCAAGTCGGTGTGACTTGCAGCTCGAAAAGAGGCACAGGCGACACCCAGAAGTAGCAGCTAAAGCGCAAGTGTCTGGGCCTGGACCTACCCAGAAATGCTGCGTGAGCCTGGGACCGTTCAAAGGAATTGGATATCTTCATGCGGAACACCTGGGCAAGCGACCCAGCGGCGTTGAAGCCGGGCATATCAACTTGCTGTCCCTGCCAATGATCGATGGCCCGTTGTGCAAGCCGCTGCGGAAAGTCCACCCACTGACTGGCAAATGCCATGTGCACGTCCTCACCAGCACCACAGACTCATCGCGGCAACGTGATTCGCATGTTTGCGCTGTTTTCGGCTGGCAGCCTTGCCAACCGCGTGCCCTGCTTCAATTGCCAGATTGATGGAGTTGGCGGAGTCGACGGAATCGGTAGTCACCATGTCCGCGAGTTAACTTTTTAACGTTGGTACCCACGGGTGAGCACATAAAGATCCGACAAGCTAACTTGGGGAGCCGGAGCACCGCCACAGAAGCCGAAGGCCTGACTTGGAGCGCGCCCAACATGCTGAAGAGTAAGTAGTGTACTTGCTTGGTTTGGCCTCCCTTCCCAATACACTCTCATTGATCGCGGTATTTTTTGTGTCATGTGCACTGCGCGCCCTTCGCTGTCTTCTTGCTCGGCCACAGTTCCACAGCACTCACTTTCTCTGACCCGCAGCTGCTAAACTGGGGATGTTGAGCACCCAATGACCACTTGAGTCGCTGTATGCTTTAGCTGGACCTTATACATTCCTTTGGGCTGGCCTCCCACAGCCATTGCCTTACTTTGACAGAGCTGTTTCAAAATTATTCAGCGCCTTTCTGGCCCCTTCCAACTTTGTTCATACCTCTTTCTGGGCCAATCACAGCCATCGCCCTCCACTGGAAGAGTTCCTTGAATGGAATACTTGCGTGTTCTGAAATAATGGCAGACCAACGTGGCCAGTACAACAGCAAGTACATCTAATGACGTATATTACCCACTATAGACTTGCACTTACTGACTAAAGGTTACTGAGAGCCCCCTTGCTGCCATCTTAGCGAGTAGTATCTTGTTTATTGCGCCATCTGGCCCCCTTCAGACCTTGTCTATACCTTTGGGCTGGCCTCTCACACGTCTCACAGCCACCAGTCAATTTGGATGCGCTGTTCAGATTGGCCCGCTCAGTAGCAACGGGTCAACAAATAAAGGTCGCTGATCGTTGCCTGAATAGCAGATGGCAAATTTGAAGCCCTTCTAACACCGACTAGAGCTCGCCCAGCGTTCTGATGCAAAGAATGAAAACCCTTTCAGCAGAAGGGCGATGGCTGTGATCGGCCAGCCCAGGAAAAGGTTTGTAAAGCATGAGCATGAGCCCGGTGCAGACAGGCTGCACTCGATGGCGCAAGACAGATATGCAGATATGCAGATATGCAGCTGACAAGCCCATCTCTGCTGGAAGTACACAAGCTGCCTTCAGAGCTGGCGCAGCTCAGCCAAGCTTCCACGTCGCCGCCTCCGCCCGGCCCGCCTCTGCGCCACGCCATCGCTGCGGCGCCTCGCGGGCCCGGCGGCGGCGGCGGCGGCGGCGCCCCCTAAACCCGATTGCCTCCGGTTACCTTCTGTCACGCCAGCCATGGTTGATAGTTTGATCCGAGGCAGCTCGCGCAGGGCGTTGCAGTATATCTTATATTTTATGTCAGAAATACTTGGCTCCATGCTTATTGCAAGGCTTGCCTGAGAGCCTGTCCACAAAAACCACATCTCCTCCTCCACAACTCTGTGTATTTTTCTGGGCTGGCCAACCACAGCAAGTCAGGATAATTATAAAAGTGGCTCTCCCAATTAAGTTAGGGGTTGGGAAAGGCCAGCCCAAAAAGCATGGACAAGGTCCAAGGACAGCCATCGCCCACCAAGAGCAATGGCTATCTCCACGATTCTGTTAGGAGTGAGCATCTGGACCCGCACAGGGTGAGGAGCTTTACAACAATCTGCAGCCTTTGCTCGTCACCGCAACTTCTTGCTTATAAGGAGGACTAGATACTCCCTCAGCTCCACACCCTTGCAGACGTCCAGCGGTGCACCGCGCTGCTCATGATGTAAAAGGTAAGCCCCCGCCAGCGAGTGGCCAGCTCTTTGAATCTGTGTATAGCGTATTAGCGTGTAGAGAGTCGATGCACAGTGCTTCGGTGCAAACGTGAGAGTAGCAGCTCGATATGTGGATAGGGGCTGGACATGGATATGTGGGCATCCCAAGCTGTGAGGCATGTGCTGACGAGCTGCGGGGTGAGCTTGTGAAGTTGGCAAGTTGCCTTGTTCTGGCAATTCTCAACGCTAGACTAGTCCTTAGTTCTAGAACAGAATAATGGTGTGTCGAGAATGTGTCAAGACACGTCTTTGATCTGCATCAAGAATCAAGCACGTGGGCTTGATTCCTGACCTCAGCTTCGATGAGTCTTCTGTTGACCTGGTTTGTCACGCACATAGCGTCCACCACGTCCCACCAACTCCTAGGCCCTCTCAGCACAACGTCGGAGAGTAACAAAGGAAAACAGCTCTTGCAAAGTGACAGCAATGGCTGTGAGAGGCCAGCCCAAAAGAGAGAAGGCGCGCGGGGCGCATGAATTGAAAGGGAGGCCAATTCAAGCCAATACATTGTTCAGGCAGAGTCGAGTGCAGACTAAACAATGCTACATAATACGGAGACCTAATCTAAGGTACCTAAGATGACATTAGTACCCACGGGTGAGCACAAACAAATCTGACAAGCTAACTTGGGGAGCTGGAGCGCGAAAGGAATGGACAAGGTCTGAAAGGGCCGGATGGCGCAAGAAGCAGGATACTGGTCTCCACACAGAAGGCTTGAACCCTGGAGCCTTAAACCCCCCTGGGAAGTGGTCCAGTGTCTGAACTGTGGGTACTGGGAATCCCAGGAGGTACTGAGCGGTCGCCATGATGGCCGGCGCAAGCGGCGGCGGCGGCGGCGGCGACGGCGGCGGCGGCGGCGACGGCGGCGGCGGCGGAGAATGCTGAGCGACTGCCAGTCATGGTGTTGCGAGCCGCCGTGATGGCGGTGCGCCCACGGTCGCCCGCCATCGCGAGCCTCTGGGCGGCCTCCTCCAAGCGAGCTGCCCACAAAGGCGGCGGCGACGGCCCGGCTCTGCGGAGGATTCGAACGCCGATCCGAATTGTCAGGCCGGCGCAGCCTAAGGGCCGCCAGCTTATCTTGCGGAGCTCTCATGGCGCCTCCGCGGCGGCCGCTCCGCCGCCGGCGCTGGACTTGGCGACCGAGCCGGTGCGTGGCACAGTGCCAGTATTGGGTCCAGTATGTAGTGCTTAGTGGTTGTGTTTAGTCTAGAGTGTAGAGTTGTTACTGTCTAGTGTTGATTATTTAGTGTTTGTTGGGTTTAGGCTGCTCTAAGGGTGCCTGCAGCACGTCCGGCAGCCTTTCAGTATTCTGCGGTCAAAGTGATGGTAGTCTTAAGTGTCTCAATAGTGACGGCGTCCCTGGCAATGCTTCGCGGCGTGAGTCCGGTCCTCGGCGCATGGCCTGCGCAGCTCAAGAACCCCAGAGGCTGAGGGGATGTGAACCCTAATACTGACCCCTAATCTCGATAACGACTCACAGATTATTTTGCCAGTCTCACAACCTGTCTTGCTCAGCTGCGGTGCTCAATGGGCTGCTCTGGTTGCACACTTTAATAGTCTTGACAATTAGCTGCATGGGCATTGCTTCTCGGCGCAGCTCTGGTCACCGTGGCATGGCCGCTCAGCTCAAGCTTCCCGAGCTGTGGCTCAAAGTCGAAGCCTGCATTCAGAACATGTCACCCATAATATAGTCAGTCGATTGAGTGGGTCTCGCACATTGTGCAGGCCATATTTTATGCGGATGCCGGCCTGCGGCGGTGTGCGGAGCACCGCCTGCAGCCCGAGTGGCAGGCGGCCGAGCTGGCCAGCCCAACCGCCAGGGTGAGCGGCAGCAACTGAAGCGCACTGGGCGCGGGAGACCTGAGTGCTGGAGTGTCACTGAAGAAGCTCTGCAATGTTAGGCTCTCAACGTCAATCTTGATATGGTAGCCACAGTAGTTCATAAACTCGCTTAGGATGGGGCTTATCAATGCATCTAAGTGAGGGTAGCGTGTGCGGCAGGTGGTGCCAGTGTGGCGGACTCGCAGCCTCGTGCGGGACGGCCGCGCTGTGCTCCTCGAGCCCAGCACCGTCGCCAAGTCCCTGGCCACGGCAACCGGGGGCCCCATCATCCTTGGCATTGCGGAGGGCGACGTGGACGGCAGCGGCGGCGGCTACCCTCTCTTTGCCGTTGACGTATCAGCAGACGAAGATGAGAGCTGGTAGAAGTTGAATCCCTGACATTGCAACGTACACAATGAAGATCGACTATGCATGTTTAGCAGACCCAAATTGCATACTTTAGCAGATCCAAAGATGGTTTGCAATTCTGTCTCAGATGGGCTGGCCCGGCGCTTCCCATCCTTGCCTGCTTCACAGCGCACAGGAGCAGACGTCGTCGACGCTCGCCGCGGGGGCGCGGTGGGTGGACCTGCGGCGAGAGGGGCCCAGCCTCCCAGCGCGTGACGCCGGCCTGCTTGCCTATGCGCGGGGCCTTGTCGAGTGGCAAGCCCGCCATGTACGCAATCACAACATACAAAGCTAAAAGCTGCATGCTAAGAACCTCAAAGCAACCCCCAAGTGCAACTTGAAATCTCAAGCTCCTCATCCATCATACTTAGCCCAAGGCTCGACTTCAGTGATCAGCAGTAAGCTTTTAGCTTTTATGTCAGTGCAAGCTAGTGAAGGTCCATGCTGTAAGCGTGCGGCAGCATTGGCTGGCAGCAGAGGTTCTGCTCACGCTGCGGTACGACAAATGAAGCTCGGGAGAGCGGCCACGCTCTCAAGTGTACTAACACCTCTTGTGCTGCCTCCACGTATCCCCGTCTGGCAAGTACTTCGCTATCTCACCTTATTCTTTCATTGCTTCAGAATTCAACAGCCGATCCTATTTCCGGTAGTCAGTTTCTGGGCCTGCAACGACGACTACAGTTCTATTCCTACATCACTAGATCAAGTCAAAGTTGCCATATGGTGCATGTGTTGCTTATGGTGCAAGTGTTTTTTGACAATCCATGTTAAGGCTTTTCTTATCATGAACGTACCTGTCACTTGTTTGCCCAGTGAGTCTGCGCAGTGCAGCTTAATGTGTAATTGCTATGCTCATTTCTTTTCATGCCGTTGACCACATGATTCACAATTCTTCAGTTGCTTGTAACCAACTCGGCCGCCGAGCTTTGCAGGATCCAGCAGTCATCATGCTCGTAACGGCTGGCAACCACGTCCTCCTGGGGAGGCAGGTCAGGCACACTGCCTTATACGTCCTGTATGCTTCGGTCGTTCAGCTCAAAGCTTTTTCAGCAAGTGTTGCTTGAACAGTTCACAAGGAACTCTCAATCTAGATAATAGTCTGGTAGCAAGTAGAGAATTACAGTGACTGTGCTCTGGACAATGTCCTTGCCGTCTTGCGCAGGCAAGGTGGGAAAAGGGCCGCTACTCGCTCCTTGCCGGCTTTGTGGAGATTGGCGAGACCTTTGAGATGGCGGTCAAGCGGGAGGTGGAGGAGGAGGCTGGCGTGGAAGTGGACATTGCGTCCGTAAGGTACAACCATGCACGGCACCTTCGTTTGTCGCAGCAACTTACTGGGCTGCCCTTGCCTTCGTACTTCGGCGTCAGACCAGTGTCATGTTGGGCATCGCAAGGGGAGAAAGGGAAAGAACAGAATGGAGAATAGCAAACAACAGCTCAAGGAGACGCCTTCGACTTCAGCTATGCTATTGGACTAGCCACCTCTGCAAGAGCAGCTTATGTTGTCTGGCTTACGTTTGTATATCAGCATGTGCCTAATGGGCAACTTCTGCAGCAAAGAACGAGACTCAGACATTTCTCGGATGCAATGATCAGATGATGCACACTGGCAGGGGTATGATACAAGATCTGTCACAGCAGAAGTCTAAGCTTGCAATATCTTTCTCATGACTCTGCTTACTGGAAGCTTTGTTCTTACTGCCAAGATCAGTTGTCCTGCTTTTCAGCGGACTCAGCATCCAGTTGCAGGGCTGGTCTCAACTACTTAGTGTCAGACGTATAAAGATTCCCCACATCTGGCAGGTACGAGAAGAGCCAGCCGTGGCCTTTCCCGCAGTCCCTCATGATTGGCTTCACGGGCCAGGCAGTGATGGGCGGGCCAAGCGAGGAGCCGCGCAGCGGAAATGGGTCCTTGGTCAGCAGCGATACCATCGAGCTACCGGAGAGTGCAGAGCTGCTGACGGAGGAGCATTTGCCGGCCGTCTCAGCCGACAAGAAGGAGCTGGAGGTCCTGACTTGCCCATCCTGCTGAGGTCATTCTTTTGATCGTCTCAAAGTCGGCAGTTTCATACATGGCCGATACGACTGCCAAGGAGGCCACAGGCGAAGCGCTTGCATGTCCTTCATATGGTGTCAGCTTGTGTAGAGATTTTGCCCCGAAATATGGCAATGGCATACTCATCCAAGGCAATCTAGGGCTTCCTTCATTTTGTAGGGCCTTCTGTTGTGCCTGCTTTGCTGTTGCCTCTGACCGCTTGCCTTCTGCACGCTTAGTTGATCAACATCAAGTCAAGCTTGCTTCCTCACGTGAACTTTGCGCTGTGCTCTTTCCAGGATGCCAGGTGGGTGCACAAAGACTTCATCCGAGCAATTGTGCAGGACAATAAGGCGCTGCTGCCACAAGGCACCAACTTCTTCGTGCCTGGCAAGTACGCTATCGCGCGGGTATTGTTGGAGAGGTGGGCTTGCACGCCGATCTCAGAGTCTTCACCGCGGCCAGGCGATGAGCTTCCCACTGTCGAGATTGACACAGGTATTGCAGCGTGACTCCAAGCGTGACTTGTGAAGAGCTTCAGAGATCAGCCGACACCTCAATGAGTAGAGGTGGTTCAGGACATGTAATGAAGAGCTCTCCTGCTGCTGAAGTCCTGAAAGTGAGGGAAGCTCACCGCCCTTGCCCGCGACTTGATCAGACGAGCAGCTCTATTTGTGTTTGAAATGAGAAATTTGTGGTGCTTGATGATGTGTTTGTCAGGTACTTTCAAGTATGTGCTGCTGCGCGCAAGCGACGCCTCGGGCAACAGCAAGCTGGTGAGGCTTGACCAGACGTGGCATTGTCTGAGCGTCACTTGCTCTGTTCCTACCCAATCTCACCTTCTGCTGAGCTTGGCACACTGAGATGTCCAAGGTTTCACGGTTCAATCACTACCACTACCAGCAAGCTTTGTATATGTGAGAGGTCAGAAGCCAAATACAGTGAAGGGAAATTGTTAGTGCAGATCTGGTCACTCCAAGCACAAATACATGTTTGAAAATGCCTCAAGCTCTGAGAATTGGCTACTTGCAACTGGCTTTTAGATTGTGAGAGGGTACACAAGTGCTCCATACCACATGGACGTCTTTGCAACCACCCAGAGAGCAGCCAGTCTGCTCGGCATCAAGGTGACTGATTGTGTGTAACGTATTCATAAGCTCTTGAGTGAGATCTACAGCCTCTACACATTCCCACCTTCAGCTGGGTCACGTCATGCTTCAAGCTGAAGGGCCAACGTAGCGGCCTGCTCATTGTCAGATCACAGAACCAAACCATGGCTGCTGCGTGCTTTATGTCAGGTGGAGCCGCTGGGAGGCGGGAGGATGGAGCACGAAGCGGAGGACCGGCGGCTGCACATTTACGGCTACTCTCAGGCGTACGGCCGCGCCGACCACTGCGCTGCCGCAGTCCTCTGCCGCCGATGGCTGCCCCTCCACACCGTCTCCTCGTCCAACGAGGGCTACTAAGGCAACCAGGCAACCATGGCAAAAAGCACCAAAGCATCTAAAGCGTCACCTCACTTACAGACGAACAGTCTAACAATTGACCCAAATTGCTACTACCAAAGTCTGCCCTCATTTATTGAGAGCCATGCTGCATGGTGACTGCACGCCTGGAGCGCAGTGGCAACCTCAATGGGAGCCTCCAAGCGAGTTCGCGTGTCGGGCATCAGAGCTTTAGCCACGAAGCAGAAGAATGGCGGCCGACTCTTGATGCAGCTGCTCCGAATCCAACTCCGGCTTATAGCCGACAAGTGTACATAGCTGCAGGCAAGCCAGGCGGGCACCTCAGGGCCAGCCTGCTGCTCAACCTGTGCCTCTGCACTAAGCGCCAGCACTGGCAGGAGGAATGTTGTGATTCTTGCAAGCATCCTGCGGGCGCCAGCTCCAACACTGTACACACCTACTTCATCCAGAGCTTGAGATGGACCCTTGCGTGTGCCAGCGGTGCCAAACTGGGGACCTGTAAGCAGGCAGCTGGGGATAGCACGCCAGCCGGACATGGGTCCACTGAGTTCTTCGCTTGGAGGGAGGAGAGAGAGAGAGCCCAAGGAGTGAGCACTCGTGTACACCTCAAGCTCAGAGGGCTCGTGCCCTATAGCACGCCCACGGAGCTGTGGGCGGCACGTGCCGCCCGCTCGTCCAGTGGGTGGATGATGGCCGGCATGGACATGCCTCCAGATACAACTATTTCTGCATGGAGGAGATTGTCAACAGCCTCTGCGATTAGAAAAGTCAGACTGCTTTCACGAGAAGAGAAAAGTAACAGGCGTGAGGGCAAGCACCTGGCCTGTGAGCTGTTTCCAGGTTTTCATTTCTGGTTCGGACGTCTGGGTTTACGATTCTAGATTGTGTCTTTGATGTATGTTATGGAAACTGCTACGTCTGACCTCTCATGACGAGTGAGGCCTGAAAGTGAATGGTAAGGCCTACAACACCCACCACTGAGCAGGCGACACTGTGGTGTCAACGCCTCAACATCATCGTATCTACCTCCCATCTCTGTAAATACAGAGGTGGGAGGCTTGCAGGCGGCGCACTCACCAATGCCCTCGCGCACTGACAGGTTGGGGCGGATGATGTCCTTGGCGTTGACGAGAAAGATGTCGCCGATGTACAGGTGGTTGGTTGGCACGTACACGCTGTGAAGCTCCTCCGCTGCGTTGTCGTGCTGCCAGCCAGCATTCGTTGCAGCAGTTAGTCAAAGGAGGAGGAGAGCAAGAGCAAGTGAAGCTCCTTAACCAGGATCAGCTTGAAACAGCTTATATGCAGTCCACACAATCGAGCAAGGTGCTGCAACAGAGGAGCTTCTGCAGCTCCTGAGCCTGCACCAGCACCGCTAAAAGCCTGGACGGCTTTGTACGACACCTGCCCCTCTATAAAGTGTGCTGCCGCCGTGGCCAAAGGGGCCATCATGTCTCAACTCCAAACAACAAAACCGCAAAAATCACTGTGTTGCAGAGCACGGCTGTCATATGCCACGTCCCAGCCAAGACTGGGGCACCGCTGCAATATGTGGGTCACAAGCTGTGGACCGAAGTCGAGCAAGTCAGGTCCGCAGGAGTCTCAAGAGGCTGCGCACCTGGAGCGTGAAGCTGGAGGTGATGAAGCCAAAGGCGTACTCTCCGAGCCGTGGGTGACGAATAATCACCACCTCCTTGAACGCCTGCGTGTTCGTGTCTGCAAGAGTGGAACTTGTATGCAGAGTGAGGAGGACAGACAAGGAGTCGAGGAGCTGACTCTGGCAGCAGTTACGGTGCTCCACCCCAAAAGCTCGCATCAGAGCTTCGGGTCAAGTAAGTGTTGCGGTTAGTATTAGGAGGGCTCTGTGGTTAAAGCAGGAACTCTGAGTTGGGCTCTTGTTCAGATCGTAGGCGCGATGGTACCTGGCGAGATGGCGACGGAGATCTGCTTGGAGGCGGAGTAGATGTGGCGCACGAGCGGCATGCGCTTGATGAGCCACTCGCCAACCCAGAGCACGGACGACCCCACCCACGACGACACGAACACGCCAACGAAGAAGATGAAGACGAAGGACGTCAGGAAGCCGAGGCCTGCACAGCAGGGCGGCGGCGAGGCGGATCAGTGCAGACAACGGAGCCCAATAGTGGCCTGCTTGTGGTGCTGCGACCACCGACGCCTCGGGGCCATCGTCAGCCTCTGCGTTGCCTCCCTGTCTACCTGTGATGGAGGGCCAGGGCGGCAAAGGCGGCGGCGGCGGCGGAGGGCCGACCTGGGATCTCGATGCCGAGGAAGTCCTTATAGAGGGGCGAGAAGAAGGAGTCGAAGAAGGCGATGAACCACGAGGTGATGTAGTACGTGACGGCGATGGGGAAGAGGATGACACTGCAGCCGCCGCCGCCGCCGCCGTCAGGGGGGCGTGGCGTCTGGCAGCGGGCGCCGGCTGCTGGGCACGGCGGCCCGTCAGTGTCGGAGGCTCGTGGGCGAGGAGGAGGGGGAGAGAGTAGGGAGGGAGGGAGGGACATGCTTGGAGGGGCTTTAGCTCACAAGCCGCTCATGAACTTCTTGGAGGCCCAGCTCTGGACGACCGCCAGGAAGGCCTGCAGAGGCGGCGGGCGGCGCCGGCCCCTCGTCAGCGGCTGCAGGCGGCGGCAGCGGCGGCGGCG
>WELB01000282.1:101424-126183 GCA_009602725.1 Spirogloea muscicola | reverse complement strand
CCGCCGCCGCCGCCAGCAGCGGCAGCGGCGGCGGCGGGGCGGCGCCGCCGGTCTTCAGCTTGCGCGTCGTCAGCGTGGACTTCTACATGGCGCCGCCGTCGGCGGGGCTGGACGACGCCCACTCCGCCTTCCAGGGTGCGCAGAATGAGATGGAGAATAGTATGATAATAAACTTTGAGAACAGAATGACGATTCTACATATTGGTGCAGCGTTGCTCACAGTGAGACAGTGAGACAATGAGGCGGCTCGGCTGGAGGCCATCAATCACTCAGCTCGCACCGCCGCCGCCGCCGCCGCCGCCGCCGCCGCCGCCGCTATCGCAGGCCGGGAGGTGGACCTGGTCCCCGTGGTGCGCGTGTTCGGCTCCACGCCGGCGGGCCAGAAGGCCTGCCTCCACCTGCACAAGGCAAACACGACGTTGCCGTTACCTAAACGGCAACATGCCGAGATTAAAGCGCTCAGTCAAGCTGCACAGCGGTTGTTTGAGGCCCGTGAGTCCGCTGGCGGCGTGTGCTCATCGGACGTTGCCGGGGCGGGAGCTGCGTGCAGGCGTTTCCGTACTTGTATGTTCTGTACGACGAGGACCTGCCGCAGGACCTCGACGAAGGTAGGCTCGAGGACCGCACCTTGGCCGCAAGTCCTTCCGTGCAAGGTTTCAGGATGTGGGATCAGGGCCATTTGCTGCTTGGGCTGTGGTTGGCCGCAGCTAGGAGGCTGCGGCCAACCTCCCTGCATGACTGCCTCATCACACCGTCCTCGTTGTGTTTATCAGCGCTCATATTCGTGCGGAAGCTCGCAACGGGCATTGAGCTTGCCATGAAGGTGATGAGCGCAGCCTATCTCTGTTATCGTTAACTGCACTACAGCCTTACCAAGCCTTTCCAGATCACTCCACACCATTCCACTGCAATTCCCACCTCTCCTTTCCCGCTGGCTTGCGTTGCTGTAATAAGCCATGGAATGTGGCCATCTGGAACTTTGCTGTGTCTAAGAAGGAGCCAGTTGGGACATCAACCTGAGGGAGCATGGACATCAGCTATGCTATGCGAGTTATCTACATTAACAATTAGCTCATATCTGGAGATTTGCATAATCTGAGGCGGCACCCACTGTCAGCTTGCCAGCTCCGTGGGCGGGCGGCGGCAGCACGTTCACAGCTGCAGCCTCGTGCGTTCATGGCCTGTGTACGGCTTCCACCCGCAGGAGAGGCTCTTTGCCAAGATTGTTCTGTGAGCTTCCCCTCTCCTGGATCCCACCTGAACGCACATGCTCAGGACAGGGGCTCAGATCTCATCTCAACGCTTTTGCGGACGAGCAAGAGTACTGGCTGTGACCCAGTCGAATATTTCATTGTGAGGAATACATCAGCATTGCATGTGCCAATAAGCTTGGGGCTCATTGCATGTCTGAAGGTACCATCCTCAGGAGGTGAAGAGAATTGCAACAATTTTGCAGGTTAGCCTCTCTTGACTTTTTCCTGGTCCACAACTCATAGTCCCTTTGCTGCAGCCCACATTCTAGGTGCTGACCTGGGCTGTAGTGAATGTTGTAGTTATTAGGTGATTTACCACAGGTTTATGCTTGGCATGAAGATGTCCCACCAGAGTAGATGGTGTGGTGTCCATGTGGGGGCAGCTTGTGAGTCCAGGGTCTCCTCATGTCCGTGTCTTTATGCTTTGTCTTTCTTGTGCTTGGTAACATGTTACCCAACCCCTTGTCAAATGTCCTTGTTAGGCAGGGTAATACAGCTCTATAGGAGCTCTAGGAGTGCCATGCACAATGACAAAACAATGAGACAAGGCCTCCTCTTGAACGCTTTACAGGAGGAAGCATTGCTTCGTGCTAATCTGATCTCAGAGTCTGTGTGCCCAGAGTGGAGCAATTTTGAATCGAAAATTTCAACCATACGAGGCTCACTTCCCATTCCTGCTGCAACTCTTGGTAAGTCTTTCTCGCTTAAGCGTCAGGCTCACAGCTAGAAGCCCTGAACCTTGTCATGTGATGCTTGAATGCGCTTCCTGATCAGATCTCCATGAAGTAGATATAGATGTATGCTTACATGAATGGCCTCTTGACCCACTTGCTTGTTGTAGTCAAGCTTCACAACCAGCCCTGCACAAGCAGAGCTTCATGTGCTCGTGCTACTTGCTGGACTACTTGATTCGCGTCCACACCACAGCTAGGCCATCGCAGCTAGGCCACCAATTTTACCTCACATGGTGGTTCTGATTGTATCTGTGGCATATGAGCATGTGATAGGTTGACTACAATCTGCAAGGAATGGCGCACGTGAACCTGTCCAAGGTCAACTTCCGGCCGCCCCTCCCACTGCAGCCATATGATCTCCTTGCGAAGCTCCAAGCTCTAGACTCGAGCAGATGTGGCATGCCAGAGCCCATTGCCAGAGCAAGTGCCACCGCCGCTGCCGGCAATGCTGCTCTTGCTCCAGCTCTGCGAGCGAGCCCCCAGTCAGAAGGAATAGCCCGCGGCATCGGTGGCGACGGTGCAGGCGGTAGCGGCAACAGCAGCTCTGAGGGCGCGACAGGGTCGTGGTCGGCAGCGGTTTTCACCGAGTCAACAGTGCCGGCTGAGTGGATAAGTGGCACTGATGAGCATAGTGGCAAGGCTGCAGCATCGCGATCTGACATTCCTGCTCGGCAAAGTTGCTGCGAGCTGGAGGCTGATGGCAACGTTGAAGGTGCCCACATCTTATACACCAATCTACTGAACTACTCTACATTGTTTGTCTGCAGCGCAAGTGACGATATGTTGTAGTCATTTGATGTTATTTGCTTCTTCTGCCTGCCACAGATATTCTGAATCGTCGGGAGCTCTTGTCCGTGCCTCTGGAGCAAGCAGGGCCAGAGATCAAGCTTGTCCAGTCCCTCATACCGATCTGGGAGGTCCATGCTCTTCCCCCCTCTAAACACTCCTACCTGATGATCTCTGTACTCTGCGCTTGCTTTCCAATCTCTCGCATGCTGCATCTGCCAGGCTTTCTTATCTCCAATATTCTGCCTGGATCTTCGGGCAGTAAGAGATTCTGTCGTAGGGGTCCTTGTCGTTGACGCTAGTCCTATGGTACACAACTTGGTAGACTCACAGAGGGGCAGCCTGCGGCCTTGCTCCTGTGTACAGGACGAGATGAGGAGGAGCGGCATGACGGCGTCTGCCGAGGCCGTGCAGGCGCCCACCACTGCCCCACCACGGCAGAGGCCCCCACCATCTGAGCTCGACGAGACCCTGCGGCAGGCGGTGCGAGCGCTGGCTGCAGAGGACGAGGCTGGGCTGCGCATCAACGAGGGGCGAGAGGAGGAGCGGGACGAGTGCGGCCTCTTCCAGAGCTCCCAGCCAGCCAACCTGGTGGCTGGCAGCTCAGTGGGGCCATCTGCCGCGAGCTCCGAGGTTGGGCATGAGATTGTGGATCCAGGTTGCAAGGGCGAGGCTAGTGCCGACGACCTTGTGGATGTGGAGGCGGTGACCCAGCTCGGACGAGACGGACTCGCAAAGGTCCTCCTTGAAGGACCCTTTTCAGTGAACGGAAAAATGGTTGTTGAAGCTGATCTTCAAGTCTGCAGTGCATAAATCTTGAACCATTTAGTCAACACTGTCAAGTGAATATACATCTCAGGTATGATGTCTTTATGTCAAGTACCGGCTTTGCTGATTCTCACTCAGTTATATCTAGCAGGATGCCGATATGGAGCTGTCGGAGCTGCTGCAGTGGATGGGCGCAACGCCTCGAGATGGTGATGACGAGGACGATGGCAAGCCGCCTGAGGCTCAAGCCGTCACCACGCAGCGCCGTTTGGCGAGGGCGCAAAGCTCTGAGCTGGCGCTTCAAGCTGCGATGCGTGAGTATGAGGCCGCCTCCCAGCGGGAGTGCGACGCAATCCTAGACTGCGGTGAGGAGAACGTGTGGCATGGCCACGAGGAAGCGAACGGGGACGCCGAAGACGAGAGCGAAGTACTGCGCATGAGGGGAGGACGAGGCGGCGAGAGCACAGAAGAGGCAGCTTGGACCGGCGGCGGCGGCGGGTGCATGTCTGTGAAGTCGAGCGGCAGCTGTCACGACGGGCAGCGGCAAAGAGAGGAGGTATCGTTGCGGGACCGAATGCGAATGCAACGGCGGCGGAAGCCGGGACGATATTCGGCCCGCCGGGAGCTACTTGGACAGACGAAGTCGCGCAACTCTCAGCTACAGGCCTTGAGCAAACGAAGGCCCGATGCGCAGCCGCCAGCAACGCGGCGGGCGGCAGCGGAAGGGGAAGACCAGAGGGCAAGGGTCAGAGCGCTGCCGTTATCATCGGGAGGCACAAGCGGCACAGGTGCTGGGCAATCCTCACTGGGGCTGCACTATGTCAGCCGCCCATCTTCTTCAACAGGAGGGTGCGAGGCAGAGGACGACAGCACCAGGCTCCTGTCTGCGCAGCTGGGCGCAGAGGTGCTCACAGCAATGGTCGGGGACGATAGAGACTGTGGCGGAGGATACCATGACTTGAATGCAGGGCCTGCAAAGAGGACGGTTCTGCCCAAGATGGGGGAGACGGCAGACATAAGCACTTGCAGTGTAGGATTTGGTGTCCAAGTTGCCAATCCGGACATTGCTGGCACAAAGAGTGAGGTGTTGCGTGAACCAGGACCTGCCGCGGAGGTCATTGAAGGAGGCAATGAGATTCCTACAAGGGACAGACTTGTCACTGGCGACAGTCCCAAAGAAGCACGAGATGTTGCTTCTGATGTGGAAACTTTGACCGCTTGCAAGCATCGGAGGCAGAGTCAGAAGGTGGTTAACACATCTCAACCTCTCAAGAGGAGGCGCCAGGAGGTTGCAAAACTGGATCCAGAATGCGAGCCGCTTGGAGGCGCTTCTGCAGCGGCAGCAGGCCCTGAGAGGCCGCAAGACCGAGACGGCATGGTGGTGCTGAGGTTCCGCAGGCCGCCGCCGAGGCCAGCGGAGCTGCAGGGCAGCTGGGCGCTCCACGGTCTCCAGCCCGTGAACCACGGAGGCGTCTTCTACAGCACAGCAAGCGATGTCCCCGAGCGGCCCGTCGTTGTGGGGGGCATGAAATTTAAGGGTGTGCATGCTCTCCCTTGTGCTCTTTTTCCATCTGGATTCCACATTTTGACCACCGTAGCTTCGAGCCCTATACGTATGCCAAGGTCCTTCTGCAAGCTTCGCAAGTTCCAACATGTGTCTGGTTTTAGGCAGGTCTTAGATACTCGTGGTCGGAGGGTTATTAGAACATTTGCAACCTTCCTGGAGTCAGTGCTTGAATGAAGCCAGGTGAATTGTGTGCACTAAGGGGTTGCTTGATTATGATGAAAATATGGAGGGAGTGCGTGTTTACTCATGCTGGCCAGACTATTGACAATCAGGACTGAAGGACCATCCACATCCAATGTCACGCTCTTAAAATGGGGAACGATCAAGATCTGCTCTGGTTGCTGATTATGCAGTTGCTGGGCCCTTTTGTTCCTAAAGCCCACTACTGACATTCCTTGCTTTACCATCTTGGCAGTCCGGTCACATGAAGCCGTGGACTTGCCGCCAGCATTCAGAGGCAAGAGCGCATGGCATGCGCAACATGGCCGGCCATACGGCGGCAGCCACCACGTCCCTGAGGTGTTGCCAGATCCAGTGGCTGGTGTGCCGCTGAGCTTCAATGCTCGCGGCGAGGCGACGTACCTTGTCTCGCCTGCAAGGCCGCCGCCGCCAAGGGCGGCTGTCGTGGCCTGGGTTCAGAAGCACCTGCCTACTGTGTCTAGCATCTCGCCAGCGAAGCAGCGGGAGGGCGGGCCACTCTTCACAGTCGATGCAAACACGGGGAAGCTTGTTCCTGTTGACGCCAGTAGCGGCCACAGCCAGGGCGGCAGCAGCCAGGGCATACTTAGCGAGGAGGAGCCTGCGTTGCCCCTGGAGCGGCCGGCGTCCCCCAAGTATGACGAGATGGTCACGCTCCTGCCAGTGGCATCGCCCCACAGCTCTGGCCGCACTGCAACGAGGAGAGCGGTAGCGGCGTCCTCCTCACCAGGGAGCCGCTCGGGTCAGTGCCGCATGAGTACGTTGGCAATTGTGCCAACGTCACGGAGTCCTGCAGCAGTGGTGCCACCAGCAGCCAAGGAGCTCGCCAGAAGTGCCGAAGGGCTTAAGCGGCTTCTGCCCAATCTGTCGCAGGAGGCTGTCCAAACGGCGGCTCGGACTACCCCAGTGCAAGCGGCGGTGTCGCTAGACATGCATCTCACGGCCGGCATGCGCAGGATGCAGCGCAAGTGGCGCAATGTCTCACAGATCACGCCGCCGTCGCCCGCCAAGGATCGGCCCGCCACGCCCAGCAGCCAGACTGGATTCAGCAGGGATGGTCTGACAGCCGCCGCACAGCAGGTCACAGTTATGAGCATTGAGGTACTTGGCTACTACTTGCTGTATGACAAGTGGTTTTCATGCAAGGTGATGGCTACATTGTATTGTACATGTTGATATATAGATATATATACGTGCGCCTCTGTAGCGGTCCACATGCCACTATTGTACTATAATAGTATACATGTAGAACGTACTGGAGTGTATCTCTTATGGAGCTTTCCTGGAGATCTTTACTTGTCCAGGAGTGTCCCATTAAAAGTCTTCAAGTTGCTGACTATGCAGGTGCAAGCAGAAAGCAGGGGGGACCTCAAGCCGGACCCGCGGTACGATGCCATCGCGTGCATTGCGCTGAGTGTGCAGGACGATAGGCTTGTGGCAGAGGCCGACTTTCCTGCGTATGCCTGCCTGGCACTTGTCGTGGATGCGCAGCTGCACTCTTCTGCTCCTCAGAAGTACAGAGCCTGGACTCCTTGCCCTTAGTTGCTCTGGTGTTATGAGCCTCTCAGATCAGTAACTTAACAGAGAAGATCTCTTATTCCCAGTCAAAACAGGCTGTTGCTAAAGACCCAAAACAACCGAGTGGGAGAGAGCTGTTTGCAAAGCTGAGTTGTTTGCCCTGAAAAGCATGACAGCATTATGTGAAGAAGGCAACGGATTGCCTTGTCGTGCCTCGACTGTCTTGGACGAACTCCATCTGAGTTGCCTTGCATCACGAACGCTTGTGGTGGCAGGGACAGGGATGCTGTGTCCGGCTGCACAATCTTGTACCAACCAGACGAAGTCACGCTCCTCCACCGCTTCAGCGCGCTCGTATCGGACCTCGACCCAGATATGCTTGTTGGGTGGGAGATTCAGGGTGCTTCACTGGGGCTCATTGCTGATAGGGCCGCCAACCTCGGCGTGCCACTTATCAAGTTGCTCTCGCGGACGCCGCCTGCAAGTACTCATCCTGTCAAACCAGGCAACGCTCAAGCAGCGACCGCATTTCCTGCTGCAATGGAGTCTACTGAGGGACCAGATGCAAGCCACGTGGGTCGGAGAGCCGGTGTGGATCTGAAAGACGTCGTGAATCCCTTGGTCGAGGTCCCTGCTGGTGCCAGCCAACCTCTGGCGCCAAACCAGCAGCAGCTGTCTGCGGCAGGGGTCGAGGCGGCAGTGGACGCGCTCGGTCTGGCCGACAGCATCATCGAGGACGAGTGGGGGCGAACCCACGGCAGTGGGATACATGTCACTGGACGAGTCGTCCTAAACTTCTGGCGGATCGTCCAGGGCGAGATGAAGCTGAACATCTACACTCTTGAGGCGGTGGCGGAGGCGGTTTTGAGGCGGAAGGTCCCTCGCTTCTCCTGCCGGCAGCTCACGGCGTGGCTGCGCAGCCGCGCCGACCGATGGCGTGCGCTTGACCACTGCATCGAGCAGGCAAAGCTGAATATCCAGATAATGAACCAACTGGACCTAGTAAGTTCAACACTAAATGGCTTTCTGAAATATATTTGATTGAATCGTTGACTCAATGCTCTTCACCTCTCTATCATTCTCTCTTGTGGAGACACCAGGTATCAGAAGGACCATGAGATCCAGGTCTTGGGCTTGTTTGGCTGCAGGAAGTGGTAAATTGTTGGCTGTTTGCTCTGGTACTGCTGGTCTGACAGGTCAGTCGAACTGGGGAGCTGGCTAGGGTCTTCGGCATCGACTTCTTCTCGGTCCTCACGCGGGGCTCCCAGTACCGGGTTGAGTCGATGCTGCTACGCATTGCCCACACACAGAACTATCTTCTCTTGGCTCCCTCTAGGCAGCAGGTATGCATGTCACCCTGCTGCTGGTGCTGTGCTTACTCATTCATGCCTTGGTGACATATGGGTCTTCTCAGCTTCGTACTCCTGGCTGGTTGCCTGCTAGTAAACCTTTGCACAGCAATACTCCTCTAGGTGACAAGCTTAAGTGGGCATTGTCACAGTCATTGACATTTTGACAGCAATTGTACAAGTATAGAAGCTCATTGCAATGACTACAATCTCAGCCTCAATCCGAAAAAGTGCCTCACCCCCACAGGTGGAGCAGCAGCCTGCTATGGAAGCGCTTCCCCTCGTCATGGAGCCAGAGTCCAGGTTTTATACTTCTCCCGTCATCGTGCTCGACTTCCAGTCCCTCTACCCGTCCTGCATCATCGCCTACAACCTCTGCTTCTCCACATGCCTGGGCAAGATTGCAAGGTCCGACGGACCCAAGAAGTTGGGGGTTTCGACGCTCTCGCTAGCAAAAGGGGCACTGTCAGCTCTCCACGACTGCTTGCTGCTCCTTCCCAACGCAGTCATGTACACCCCTCCCCATGTCAGTGCATTCAAGTCCTCATTCTGAAAGCTTCTGAGCTGAGGAGGTCTACCTTATCCTATGGGCAGCTCGCTTGTGCCCAGCTTACCTACCGACAAGCTCTCTGTACAGCTGCTCCCAAGTCGTTCCTTGTATGCAACAAAGCTTTTTGATGTGCTTGGTTTCAAGATAATGCAGGTGAGGCCAGGGCTGCTTCCCAGGCTTCTGCGGGAGATCCTAGTCACTCGCGTTATGGTCAAGCAAGCCATGAAGAAGCTGCCCTCTTCCCAGCGCGTTCTCTACAGGGTAGGCACTAGCATCCTCGCTTCCAAACGAGCCTGGAGGAGCTGCCAATGAGTGCCCAGCAAGCTGGTACTTGTTGTATTGCATAGCAGCATGTTGTCTGTACACCTTCCAGTCAATTCAGTTGGGGACATAATTTGTGGTCTCAGTTGTCATTAACCATGCTATGACAAATCTTTCCACGACTGGATGTGTATTAGGCAATCTATCAGCCATAACATTTTGCGCATGGGCTCACCAGGTCCTGAATGCACGACAGCTTGCATTGAAGCTGATCTCAAATGTGACGTACGGGTACACTGCGGCGGGCTTTAGTGGCCGCATGCCCTGCGCGGAGCTCGCTGACTTAATTGTACAGCAAGGCAGGCTGGTCCTGGAGAACGCTATTGATGCTGTCAACACCACCGCTAAATGGGGTGCGCGTGTGGTCTATGGAGACACTGACAGGTGCCCAATGATAACCCGCAATGGGGGCAACATCGTGAAGATGCCTACACAATATTGTGTATATATGTGCAGTCTATGCTCAGGTTGTTGGGCAAGTTGGTGAACATGTTTGTGTGGGCTGCAGTGTCCTGTTTCCAGAAACTACAGCCATGTGTAACAATGATGACAATGACAAGCTGGGTGATTGGTCGTTATGGGCAGAGAATGACCAAGTCCAATTCAGATCGAGAACGTTTTTGCTCCTTGACCCTGAATCATCATGTTCTACTCCTGTGGCAGCTTGTTTGTGCTTGTAGAGGGGAGGAGCAGGAGCGACGCCTTTAGGATTGGCGCGGAGATTGCAGCAGCCATTACGGCGGCCAATCCTGATCCAATCGTGCTCAAGCTCGAGAAGGTCTACCACCCGTGCTTCCTGCTCACTAAGAAGCGCTATGTGGGTTATGCATACGAGAGCGCCGGCCAGGCCAGGCCCGCTTTCGATGCCAAGGGCATCGAGACGGTGCGGCGCGACAGCTGTGCGGTGGTCGTGAAGTGCATGGAGCGCTCACTCCGGCTCATGTTCGAGACCAAGGATCTGTCTCAGGTACAGGGGCAAGCTGCCACACTCACTTGTGCATCACCTTGCACCCTAGCCTTGACTGTACCAGCAGCTATCCTGCTGACATGCCCGCGCTCGATCAGGCTTATGGCTTGTGTGAGCAGGATGTGAGATTTGCTTTTGTGCTTGGATCAGGTCAAGCGCTACTTGCAGCGGCAGTGGGGCAAGATCCTGGGTGGTAGAGTTTCCATTGCCGACTTTGTATTCGCGAAGGAGGTACGGCTGGGGAGCTACAGCCTGAATGCGGCAGTCCTTCCCCCAGCTGCCATTGTGGCCTCCAAAGCCATGGTGGTGGACCCCCGAGCGGAGCCGAGGTATGCCGAGCGCATTCCTTACGTGGTCGTGTATGGTGAGCCTGGCGCAAGACTGGTGGACATGGTGGTTGACCCCCATGTCCTCGTCAACAGGTACAGGGTTCAGGGCCTTACCCATAATAAGAGGCCTTCGTTGCTGCCAAGCTCCTGCAGTTGGTCATCTGTCTTGTCATGCACGTTCAGTTGCAGACTTGGTTTGGATCCAACACTTCTAAGATTCTAAGATTCATTTCCACTGTGCTACCACAACATGCTTGATTCATGCCATTTGCATTTATACATCCATTCTTCATCATCTATCTTAAGGTTACATCTCATGCTCTATTTGTACATATGTCACGTTGCAGTGCGGGAACTCTACGGCTTCACGGAATCTACTACATCACGAAGCAGATCCTGCCCGCTATCCAGCGCATCCTTGGGCTGATTGGGGCCGACCTGCGCGCCTGGTTCGCCGAGATGCCACGGATTTATCGGCCGCCGTCGTCCAAGCGGCCCCAGGGTCCGCGGCCGAGACTACCCTGGTGGAAGCAGGGCGACGAGGAAGGACAGGCGGACGTGGAGAGCGATGGCGAGGAGGGCCCGGCCAGGGCCAAGAGTACCATTGACCAGTACTACCTGTCGCGGCGCTGTGCCACGTGCGCCGAGCTGACACGAGCTAGTCAGCAGGTCTGCAGCAGCTGCCGCAGCGAGCCGCAGATTGTGGCCGCCATTCTCACCGGGCGTGCGGCAAAGCTTGAGCGGGAGTATGCTCATCTTGCTGCTGTGAGGCCTCTCATCCCCTCCAGCTCGGCTGTGCACCGCAAGGCTCTGTTTGAACACTGCGGTGTCGGTCCAATCTTGATACACAGTCCAGTATTGATGCTACAGAGCGCAACACCAGCACATGCATTCAACACGTATTTAAGCAATGCTGCAGCCCATCTGTAGGCATCTTATGTGTCATACTGCTTACCGGCACGTAACAAGCTATGATGGTTTCACGGCCAGATCTCAGCATAAAAGCCAGTGAATGAGGTTGCCGGGAGATGCCATGCAACTGATCTCTCTCTTGGCTGCTGTTATCATTTGCCAGCTGTGTAAACACTGTGGGGGCTGGGCGGGCTCAGTTGGCGGTGTGGCGTGCATCTCGCTTGACTGCAGAGTCTTCTTCGAGAGGAAGAAGACGCATTCCGAATTCCAGGCAACTGCCCGAGTGGCAGCTCAGCTGGGAAGCTACCCCCTACTCCCCCACTGATTTGGGTTAGAGAGTTGCTGAAAGCGCAGTGCTATTGTATGTGGGGTCAGCTTGGGCTACTGTTGAGCACTCGCTCAGCTGGGAAGTTCCCAAGTCCTTAGCCGTTTCTGTGTATCAGTAATTGTGTATACTCTGTACATAATTTGGCCGGACATTACTACGGTCCACAGGCGACCACTTCTGTGGCTGCAAAGCGATGACTGTCAACCACCTGCAATTGCTGCCAAGACAGCACCGAGGCATATTCAAAAGCCAGACTCCTCCCTCCCAGTTTCGGAGCAACAGCTCATCCTGGATATGGCAGGGGCTGTGGATAGCCAGAAAAATTAAACAAGTTTCCCGTCTTAGCGCTTTTCAGGCCCCTTCGAATATTGTGCAGTATTCTTTCTTGGCCGGCCACTGGCAGCCATCGCCCTCGACTGGAGAAGAAAGTGCTCGCCCATTGAGAATAGGGGCTGGAATAACCAGCCCGAAAAAGAATGAACAGAGTACGAGAAGGGGGCCAGGGGAAGCGCTAAGTAACAGAAACAAAGCTGCTACGAGACACTCAGTAACCCCTGCTAAGCAGCCGCAGATCAGAGATGCTGGGCTCCTGGAAGTGGGTCCCCTGGCCAGAGCCAGAGGCAGCAGCGAGGGCTCTGCCGGCACGAAGGTGCAGCGCCCGGGCCATGGACCTCTGCAGCGAGACGGCCAGGCGCATTCGATACACTTGCGCCAGCGACCCGGCTGCAGGGAAGTCAACCGGCTCCCCATGGAAGCGCCGGGCGATGGTGTGGCGGGCGAGCTGGGTGAGCAGCTCGAGCCACCGAGCGCCCAGCGCCCCATGTGTGTCGATGGCCAACGGGAAGAACTCGTCTTCCCGCGGATGATCCGCGTACTTCAGCTCTTTGGCCCGAGCAGCGCAGGCGACCGCATACCCAGCCGTGGTGGCACATTTGGCTGGGTGTGAGCGGTCATAGGCATCGACTGGAACAGTCTCGTTGGGCTGGGCCTTCCCCCTTGCTACCCCCTCGCTACCCCGCGGGGCGGTGGGCCTCGTCTGCTCTTGGACGTGGTACTGATCGACGCATACAAGGCTGGCGCACCAACGTCAACCGTGTCTGGCTGGGCCACGTCCAGCGCGGAGCGCAAGAAGGAGCGGCACTACCAGGACAAGGTCACAAGTATTGAGCGCCCAAAGCCCCAGTAACCACATGGGGTGCTGCTGGTAGGAGGTTATCGCTAAGGGGTTAGTCAGAGTCAGCTGACGGTGAACAGACCTCCGCGGCCTGGTGACACCAAGAAGCTCGCCCCCCGCCGCCGCCGCCGACGCCACCGCCGCCGCCGCGGGCGCGCACGCCCATGTCCGCGATGGCGGCGCGGCCGCCGCTCGGGGACGAGCCGCCGCCGGCGGAGAAGAAGGGCAGCGGCCAGGCGTCCGCGGCGGCCAGGAAGAAGGTCCGCAGCGGCCCTCCGGCCCCCGGTTTCCATCTCGTGGTCCTGCCATGGAGGCTCGGCCGGGGCTCAGCGTCGCCATGGAAGCCCTTGCTGAGGCAGGCTGGGACCTCCAGCGATGGCGGGCCACCATCTTACGAAGGCGCCGTCGGCGAAGGCATCGGCAGGCCTTCGGATGGCCGCCGGAGGCCATTGCCATCGAGCAGTGTCGGCTGGCAGCCCGCTGACCGCCGTCGCTGGCTCGGCGCGCGCAGCTCGAGGAGTTCAGGCAGAGGCGCGCTGCCGCCGCGGCGCAGGGCCTCGCGCCGGCCGCCAGCCCGGCGATGTCCAGAGAAGGCTCCCCGGCGACGTCTCGCCCTGGCACGCCGGCAATGCCTGGCGACGATCTCGGGGACGCTGGCCCAGCGGCGCATGCAGAGGCAGCGGCCGGTGAGCTGCACACCCTGCCCGGTGTGTCTCAATCGATCCTCCAGACAGCAGATTTGCCCGAGCTCGGCAGCGCCTGCTCTGGCACACCCTGTTTGGTAATACACAATCAGTAAATGGATGTATCATGACCGCCGCAATTATTCTTTGATTGGACGCCGCTGCCCTGCCAGGGCTGGCAATCCACGGGGCCTCGGCAGGTGGCATCAATTCACTGTGGGACAGGATACAAAACCTCGAGGTGCAGCCCTGCTATACCTCAATCTCAAAACCTGCAGTCTTTAGACTTTTAATACCAAAAGCCCTTTTGGCTGCACAGGTGATCTGAGAGGCCTGGTCGTCAATGCTTGTGACATGTCGATCGTTTCAGCTCGGCAGGATGCTCTGCTAGATGGTTCCAAGCGTGCTGCAGGCTGCTCTGGGCTTTGGAGACAGACAGTGTGTAGATTGATGTGTGGTTGCGCATGCGCAAAGCCTCGTACCAGATCCTTCACTTCCTTCGTCCCCCATGGCGATAAGCTGCAGCTCAGGCCACGCTGCAGTGGATGCGGGCCTGAAAGCTCAATGCGATTGCCTGACAGGTGGAGCTGCGCTCTGCACGTGCAGAAGCTGCTCAGTTTCGAGCAGCTGCAAAGTATGAGCAGCAGCGAAGTGCTTCCCTTGCAAGCGAGGTGGACCTCAACCTCTGCACTCAAAGGCTGCCATCGCCACGGGGCGCTGAAAGACTCTGTTGTGCAGCTTGCCTGTGCAGCACAATGCAGTCATCTCTTGTTGCCCACAGTTACACTCTGAGTTTATTTTCATTTCATTGGTTCCTTTGATGGTGAACGCTTGAGCACATTTGCAGGTTGCAGGTTTTGAGTCGGAGCGCTTGAGCTGGGCAAGAGAGCAGGACACACGGACGGCGGAAGCCCGAGCTCTGTCGCAGGAACTCCAGCACACCCAAGAGGCCCTCCTGAAGGTAGCACTCTTGCACCTGATCAAGTGTAGAGTGCTATACAGACTTGTAAGCAACAGAGAAGTCCACGCTGCAAGTCACTGATTGACACGGGTACATATTGTTTCTCAGCAGATTGTATCTTGTGACTGAATGTCTGCAGGCTATGCTTACAGCTTCGTCCATTCCTAGCTGGGGTGGCCTCCTGGTTGCTGATTGCAACAACCTGTGTCTGGCAGGTAGAGGCACTAAATAGCAGCTTACAGCAGAATATGAGCAGCATCACCATGGAGAGGGATGCAGCAATTGTGGCAAAGGTAGGACTGACTTCAATCACTCTCTTCTTCCAGTCGTCCTTTTACCAGGAGTGTGCAGCTGCCACACCTTCTTGCCATTTGCTGTAAGTGTCTGTTTCCATTGTCTTGCACATGACCCGCCACAGTTTATGAGCCTTTTGTTTGGATGTCAAATCGTTCTTATCATGGGTCATATGGCAGGAAGACTTGGCCACTCAGCTTCGCATACATCGAAGGCGCCTGCAGGAAGCTGAAGAAGAGCAGCTAAGAGTAGGACTCTCCATGTTATCTCAACCTATTTATGTGTATTTAAGTTAAACACATCCTCACATACTGCATGCACCTATTTTGAGGAACTAACGGGTCATTAACTTTGTAGTAACCAGGAGTAACACAACACCACTTTCATCCTTCAGGCTGAAGAAGACACAGCTGCACTCCGGGCTGAGTTGGAAAAGTTCCACAGGGAGAGTGGCCAACAGTTGCTAAAATCTGCAGCGGACACGTCTGAGGATCTGCGGCGGGCTGATCAGGCTGTTGATGTTTTGAAGGTGGAGGTGCAGGTAACCTGCACCTGCATTGGTTGCATAGCTGTGCCACTCACATCATTCTGACCGTGCAGTCACTTGATTGTAATTTTACAATCCTGCTCCTCTTTTCCAAAATGATTCTGAGGTAGTCATGTTGACTTTTCTAAAGTTGCAATGTGTGCCACTGCTTGTGCAACCTGCTTTGTACAGGACGCGTTGTACAAGCTGCAGAACGAGCAGAAAAGGACTGCATCTGAGCGACAACGATATGTCGTTCTGACGGTAGAGAAGGAGGGCATTGAGCAAGAGCTGGCACAAGCAAAAGCTGAAATGCAAGAGCTGGAGCAAGCGAAGGCTAAACTCCAGGTACTTATCGTACCGCCTTATGCTTCCAGGCTGCATCTGAAGATCAGGCAATTGCAGCTCCAGGCTGCATCTGAAGTTCACGCAATTGCAGCTGTTTCTCAGGGGTCAATCGCATCATTGTTGTCTAATTTATCAAATTGCTTGCAGACTGTATATCTGCCTGGGACGATCTTATGTGCTCCATCTGCAGTAGTCTGAGATTTTTGAACAGATGTATCTTTGCAATAGGTGGCACTTGAGGAAGTATCTGTTGCCACTGAGCCACACAAGAACATATCAGAAGTGGTAGTCTCGCTATGATAAACCATCTGGACATGTTTGTTGCTGCTGTTGTGCTCATCTTCTAGTCAATGACACTCTTAAATGCAGCCTGAATATATTTACGAGCGACGTGATTTGCATGTATGTCTCACATGCTCGCATATGTTCGTGATTTGACCTACAGATGGCTCCTCTGTGGTGCAGGCAGATGCAACAAGCGAAACTGCAGTTGCTTCAACAATATCAGCCTCTGTATGATATTTGCTGCAGCTTCACTAGCACCCAATATCTATGAACATCCACTCAGCCTTCTGGGAGTTGATTGTGAAATGGAGAGGGGTCCCATTGCCTCTGTTGTGGTTTTTATACTCACGTCTTGCAACAACCGTTGCTTATGCCCAAGTGATATGCATGGCGTTGCAGGATAATAAGTTGGAGGACATTACATCAGGGTTGCAGCTCTCATTGGAGAAATTGCAGGTCGCTGCTCACTTCACTTGTAACAGATAATTGCTTTCAAAAGATGAAGGGCAAATCTTGTATGGTGGTCCTGGAACGCCAATGCAGAACTGCCTGAGGCATTGAAGCAACTTGCTAAGGCTCTAAGGCAGGTATAGATATACTCCACTCTCTGCACAATTTCACGACGAGACTTTCATGCAGGATGAGAAGAAATTGTCAGATGAGAAGCTCAGGGAGTTGGCAGTGATGGTGGAGCGACAGGAGAAGGGTCGACAGCGACTCCTTGCTGAGGTTGGACAGGCTGCAGAGCGGAGTGCTTTAGCATGGGCAGAACAGACGTCCAGTGAAGAGAGCAAGCAGTCTACTCCTTGGAATTGCCACACAAGGGTCACCAGTGCTGATAATAAGATTTCGAAAGTCAAAGTATCTAGAATTTATGCCTATCTTAGCTGATTATGCGCTCAGATTTGGTGTTGCCTGCTGTGAGCGCAGATTGACAAGCAATCAGCGGAGATTGAGCGCCTGTTCATTGAGAATGCGGGCCTTGCTGCGGGCATGAAGGAAGCCTCAGTCCTCTCGTCCCAATGGGAAGCACAGGTATATCACAGGACCATTCACATGACCTACATCAAGTGCATTTGCCTAGATCTCAACAAAAAGGCAGGTCCAGGGAGAAGTAGCAACCCGATACTGAAGTCCTGTTTCATTGCCTAGAGGATGATTATAACATGGACCTACAAATGCACGTTAAATCCTTCATCCTATATAATGATTAGGCTGTAGCAAAGGGCATGTCTTGGAAGCATCAGTGCTGAGGAAATACTGGATAGAGAGGATTGCTAGAGAGATGTGCTGATCTAGGCTATCAAAGCACCTATTACATGTCCAAGCCTCATTAGTAGGCAACATCGCAGAGAATGTTCAATCATGTCAGTACCAGTGCCGAAACATGCTCAAGAGCTTGTGGTGCTGCTGTGCTTAGGTGCAAGAATGCTTGAATCAGAATGCTGCCCTGCGGTCAATGCTTGTGCACCTGCGGGAGGAAAGCCAGTTCGTTGAAGCTGGGAAGTTGACACCAGCTCGGGAGCAGGGCTCTACACCACTAGACGAAGGACAAGGCACCCGCATGGTTGCAGATGAGAATGCAGCAGTGACGGCGGTGGAGGAGAACACTCAACTCAAGGTCTAAATTGCGATCGTCATCGTTCATAGTACTTACGGGATGTGACTAGTTGTGACTGACACGAGCTCTTTCATCTTTTAGTGGTTGTCATTCCTTTTTGTTGGACGTCAGGTCTCGCAGAGGTCCTTCAGGAATCGACGAAGTTGCTTATATTGCACAGTTAGTTGCTTCAGGTGCAATTGGCTCAAGCACTCGCCAAGGCAGAGGACAATGAGGGAAAGCTTGCGCAGCTGTCGGCAGACTACATCCACGCCGTTCAATGTCTGACCAGTCTCAGCCGGCTGTGAGAAATCGTCGTCAAGCTCAAAGACTGCAGCTCTGGAATCCCGCGTCGCAACTATTCAGACTTGCAACAGGACCTATCTAAAGCTCATAAATTTGTCATATTGGCAACTTTATCATGCTCATTCCTCATCTGCAACACGAGCTTGCATTAGTCTGCATCTGACTCTTTGTTACATCCTTCCTGGGCATTTTCGTACTGGTACATTATCAATCACTTGGGGTTGTCCAGTCCAAGAATAACTGACTGCCACCCAATTCATCTTGCTGTGGGTGTTCGTGCAGGTACAAGCCCGCACTTCTCAATATCCAATCCAAGCTTCAGCAGTTGAAAGCATAGATTGAATTGGATTTTCTTTTTTTCTTTTAGCTTCTAGTTTTTAGCGGGACTACAGCATATTTGACTTAAGCAGGAGTAGAAGCGCTGTCTCATATTTGCCGACGCTTTTGGTTGTTCTAGAAAGTGTCAGATGACTAGTAGCAAGATGTCTGAGCAAATTTTTAAGGACTGCATGCACGTATTGGAATGTATGCATGGACTCTCGACACTACTTGAGATTCCGATAATATATGTAACTTAGGAAGTGTAGGTAATACAGTAATACTAGATTATACTGGCGTGAAAGCGTTCACTAGATGTCAAGAATTGTGGTACGCAATACATGGTCATTGCTTAAGTCAGAACCACCTACAGCCAGACTTTCGAATTCTCAACGGCTCAGCGCTATCGACAAAGTCAGCAATGCTAGGAACTGCAACTTCTCTTTCATTATTGAAGCAAGTCTAGCTGTAAGTGGTCTGACGTAAGCAATGACCATGTATTGCTCACCACAGTTGTTGACTGTGGCTCTTTTACGCCAGTATAATCTAGTACGACTGTATACTTTACACTTCCTCAGTTTCATGAATACATTTCAAATAGTGTCAAGAGTGCCTGCATACAATTATGCGGGAATCACATTTCAATACGAGCATGCAGACTTTTACAGGTTTTTCTATTTGCTTTCAGTACACTTTCCAAGACACGCCTGGATCTGCTATGTTGCTCTTAGCTATGAAACAATGAAGATGCAACAACCTGGCAACCTGATGCTTATGCGAGGGAGCAATTGTGGTTGTTGGATCACAGAATGGTGCCATGTCTACTGATTCTTTGTCAAGCCGCTTGGCTTAGCGTCACAAAAGCTTATACATGGGCACGCAAGCAATCAGGGGCTGTCATGTCTATATGCTCCTGGCTGTTTCAACACTTGAATGCCCTGTGCTAGAAAGTAATTGGTGCATACCTGCCACTGTAGTTGGCCTTCTGGACAGATTTTATGCAAACCTGCTACAGAGGACAAGCCTTGCATGCTTAGGCATGCAAAGGGTGTAACAGGTGTTGCTGCAAGCTTTCTCTGGAAAAGCCTTCTTGATGAAAACCGGGAAACCTTTCAGGCTGTTCACTGTGCAAGCTAGACAACGTGCTGTTGCTCCTCTTTCCCAGTATCTGTTCTACCGAACCTCACACTCTGCAATGAAGGGCTGCTCCGAGGAAAGGATGCCAAAGCCGGTCCTACTGGGGTCTGCATTTGTACACTTAGCAATGGTGACCTGGAGCTGGAATCTGCAAGCACGACCAAAAAACACATGTGCTGTCTGTCTTCTTGATGTTGTCGTTTTCACAGCTTGCCCAGCAGACATTGACTTTCAGATCACTTGGTGTTCCATGAGAGCTTCCTCCATATATTTTCCAATACACCTATGACCTGCATGGCAGCTTGTCATTGAAGCTTTGCAATACTGAAGTCTTAGCAACTTTCAAAAGGTCTCACTTACCAAACTCAATGTAGGCTGTTCAGCGACTTGCCTCCTAGTACCTTCTGCTCAATCAGCTCAATCACCTTCCCGATCTTTTTGCCTTGTATCCCATAGTGGTGAGCTCCTCCACTAGCTTCACAGCATGCTCACCCTGCTTACAGGACAGAATTGACCTTGCATCAGAGCTAAACCTGTATGACTATGCACGTTCACATCATTGAGCGCATGTTGTATTTCCAGCTCACATGCAACACTGCAAAACAGGACTGTCAGCAGAACGTGTTGGATCCTCCTCTTCTACTTGCACCCCTCTGCGAGGTGCCCAAAGGGGCTGAATACAGCTAGCTACTCCTAACAATGTCAGAGGCTGGGGTACACAGAGGAGCATCAAAATTTGTTACTGCACGGTATGGGGTGAAGGTGCTTAGAGAGTCGACCCATGCCTGGATCTCGATCTCAGAGCCCTTGAGAGCGCCCCCGGCGCCCAGTTTGGCTTTGAGCCTCTTCAGGAGGGCCTCGAGGCTCTCCTCCTGCAGTTGCAGCCCCTTGATGACGGTCACGGTCTTGCCCCGCCTCCCCCTTTTCGTCGCCTCCACAATGGGCGCCTGCTGCTCGGGCGCCACGTCCTTAACGACCTGAATGCCGCCAATATAGTGGTCGCAGAGGGCAGCTCAGACAGATACAGGTTGTGATCCATCAAGAGCATCAAACCCATGTCTATTGATCCTGGACGTTGCACTTGTGCGCAAGCACTGCCAGGTCAATGGAGGACGAGGTAATGAATTGATCGTCGATAGATTGATGAATTAGATATATTGGTAATTTAGCACGGCAATTCAGCGTGGGGCGCTGGCTGGAAGAAGCCAGGCAGAAGCTCACCGGCGGGTGCCGCTGCAGCGGTGGCGGCCGCGGGGCGCCGGGGGTCTTGGCGCCGCCCGCCGACTNCGGGCCGGGCAGCCGCGAGCGCCATGGCGGCGGCGCGGCGTGCGAGCCGCGGCCGAGGCCGCCGGCTCTGCTGGTGGGCTGCCGCTCAAGAAGAGCTTCATTGTGCTCCTCTGGCTTTACTTGTCCACGTTTCGCCCGCCATTGGGAAAGTCGTCCAGTCTGGCTTTCAGAGAGCTCACGCCTTCCTGCCGTCTTGGCACTTCGCACCTTGCTTTCTGCTCCATCCGGCTCCTTCGGACCTTGTCCATTCCTCTGGGATGCCCTCTCACAGCCACCAGTCAATGTGGCCGCGCTTTCCCCAAACAGCATGATAGCCTGCCAGTGATGTGGCTCGTCGTCATAGAAGAGAAAGAAGCAGCTCCAGAGAAGCAGCTCCTGCGGTCCATTGCCTGCTGGACTCCCTCCGCCCTGCCGAAGGCCTAGGGACTATTCGATTGCCTTCTTGGCGCCCCCGATGGAATGCGTTGAAAACCTATTCTGGGCTGTGAATCTGGCAGACATGAGAATCCAAGCGGCCAAGCCGCTAGCTTTCAATGGATACTGCACAAGGTGTCGAGATAAAAGAAGCCGCAGCCACATCAACTGGTGGCTAGGAGAGGCCAGCCCAAAGGAATGCACAAGGTCTTAAAGAGCCGGAGTGCTAAGGACTAAGACATCAGCAAGGGGACGCTCAGTAACCTCGAGTCAGAAGGTGCAAGTCGTAATAGCTCGCTGGCGGAAAGACGTCGCCCTGATGGAATCCGGAGGCCGCCAAAGCGCCGCCGCCAAAGCGCGGTCGAGAGAAGTGGCTCTCTCGATGGGGGCAAGGGCTGTGAGAAGCCAGCCCGAAAAGAATTGACAAGGTACGAAGGGGCCAAACGACGAAGGGGCCAGAAGCGCTATGTCAGAACGGGTGTAGGATGGACCACTCAGTAGCTACGAGTGAGGAGCCTCAAAACCAACAGACTAGCTGGCGGAAAACAATCCTCCTGACGAAAGCCGGAGGCAGCGGCGAGAGCACGGCCGAATGTGTCCAGATCGTTCACGTGGCCTTCAGCGCAAGACACCTTTGCGGAACCTGACAGTCTGCTTGAGTTGGCTTGGATCAACGTGTAAGAGAGCTAGCTGACGTGCACTCAGATTTCATGGGGTTATCCCGTGGTCTTTGTTGATATGCCTGGTACTTGGAGAAGCTATGAGCTGTAGTATTGCAAGGGAGACAACTCATTCGCATCGGCGATGATCATCACCTGCTTCAGGATTCTGCACGAGCGGCCAAAGGCCACACCGTGGTTTTACTGTGAATACAAGGCCGCAATCTTTGGGCAGCAGAACACCTCCACCTCCGTGAGCTCAGCATTGCGGCTGTCGCCGAAAAGTGAGTCCTTGCCATCGGGCCGCCGCTCGTATGACAGGCCAAGGCGCGACCGTGCCTGGCGCAGGTCGCCAATGCCGGCATTCCCGTCGGGGCCCGAGAAGCCCCCCATGACTGGCGCTAGCGGTGGCCCCACCAGCAGGCCGTCAGCGCCAAAGTGGGGTCCGCCGCGTGCATAGTCGAACAGCGCTGCGCCGCTGCCGCCCACCTTGCGCAGAATGACTGGCATGGTTGCGCCACCAGCGCTGACTTCGGCGCCGGCAGTAGTTGGCCAGAAGAACAGAAAAGGCTCGAAGGAGTCATAGTAGTCGTCCGTGCTGCGATGGCCCTCGGGGTTGAAAGCGCCAAAGCGCTGGCCGGCGACGGTCATGCCCACCACGACGTAAGGCCCCTTGAAGTCGACGCAAGTGTGGAAGCGTGCAGCGCTGAAGCCGTCAACAGAGGCCCTGTAGCAGCACAGCAACTCCCGCCCTGGCCATAGGCACACCGCGGCGATGCTGTGTCAGGAGCTAGCTGCTGCCGGCATTAGCAGCAAACTGCCTCTTCGGCATTCAGCATGCACGGTGACAAGGTGGTCATGGCCGTTGTTGGCCACCAGGCAAACACTAAGCGAATGCTGCCTTGGCAGTTGCATTGCAGGACAACAGGCATGGGCTAGCGCTTGCCCACGAACTGCCATGTCACCTTCCAGGAACGTCCCAGCGAAAAGGTCCGGCGGAAACAGCGGCACCACATTGTGGAACACGCCGCCGACAGCAGCGTCGTCTCTGATTCCAGTGTCGTTATAGCCGCCACCTTCTGCGCTGCCGCCCTTCCTGCCGCCGAAGAGGCCGCCCAAGATGCTCCTCGGGGCGCTGGCCCGCTGCCGGGCCTCTGGACTTGGTGAGTGGTGCGGCGGCACTGACGACCCGCGCAGGCCGGCTGGTGGCGCCGGAGAGCGCAGACTGTGCTCTTGGAGGCGCTGGCAGCGGCAATCGTGACTGAGGCTAGCCAGCCTACTGCCAGGCCGGCAGGCCTTGAGGACAGTGGCTGCGCCGTTGTCAAAGCTGGCCCTCGTTGGCGGCCCTGCCAAAGCCACAGCTGCCATGCCCACTGGGCAGCGAGTGCGGCCCAAGCAGCTGCGTAGCCTATGGGGCCTGCAGTAGGTCACGCTTGCGGCTCACGCGATAGAGCCTTGCTCGGCTACAGTCGCCAGCAGTGCGCGCTGCGGCGGCGGCGGCGGCGCTGCTTGACTTGCACGCCGCCAAGCACGTCGAGCTTCTGAGAGAGTGAGCTGAGAATGAGCCAAGTAGCTTCTTTGCAAGCGCCACTGGGCTTGGTCTTGAGGAGAAAGAATGTGGCTCTTACAAAGGGGGCAAAAGCGCTCACTCAAAGCTTGGCCGGTAGGAAGAGCTGCATCTCGAGTAGAAGCAGCTCTTTTAAGAGAAATCTCAGGAAATGACCGACAATGTAGCTCGCTGACGGACGTTCTCAGAAAAAACTTGTCATGGTGCTTTCTTAGTATGGCTCACGCAGTGAACGTTTCCCACTAAAATGCGCGCGTTGTGTTGCTTTGCATGCAGTCTCCTGTTGACTGGTCTTGGTCTGATACATCACTACGATATGACAATTTGAGAACTTGCTAAGTAGCTAGACCATTGGCCGTGGCCGTCAACTCGCGGCTCTTGACCTTCCTCCGAGCACCAGCCACAAAGTGCTTGGGCCTACTGTTCCTGCTGCCAGTCTGTCCAGCCTTCGGCTACTGACTGGCCTTTACTGAGTCTCTGGATATTACAAAGCTCTCGCTCCCGTCCTGTGCTATGCTCGCCAACTCTATTTTAACTTCTGGGCTCGCATCCTGTCTTGGCCACCAATGCCTTTGAAAATTACGCATTCTACCTTTCCATTTGCTGACCCTCCTGCGCCAACTACCTCACCCTTCTTCTGTAGTACTTTCGCAGGTCACACTGTGATTTGATGATTGAAGGCAATTAGTCGGAAACTTGTGCGACACATATGCACAGATACAAGCTGCCACATCAGCCTAGAGCTAGAGCCATATGCTGCTAATCAATTGTGGGTCCTGTACACTTGTCCGGTGCCACGGCCACTGACAAGCCCTTAAGCCACCAGCTACAGCTCGACCAGCTTTCTCGTGCAAAGCATGAGCCTGAGCTCGCAGCAAACAGGCTGACACACGACGTCGCAAAAACAACAAACAGGCTGCCGGCATGCCGGCATGCCCATCTCGGCTGGAAGCATGTCCTCGCCTCACGTCGTGCAAGGGGGCGGGGTTTGTGAACTGCCAGCCCGCAAGAGAGAGCGCGCGGGGCGCATGAAATGAAATGGAGGCCAATGCAAGCCGTTACATTGTTCAGGCAGAGTCTAGGGCAAACTAAACAGGGCTACATAATACGGAGACCTAAACTAAGGTGCCTAAGGTGACATCAGCACCCACGGGTGAGCACAAACAACTCCGACAAGCTAAATTGGGGAGCTGGAGCGCCGCCACGAAGGCCGGAGGCCTGACTTAGAGCGTGCCCTGCACGTTGATGAAGAGCCAATGCTTGCGAGCGCTGCAACCTTAGTCCTAGTCCTTCGTACTCCAGCTTCTTCAGACCTTGTCCATTCCTTTGGGGCTGGCCTTTCCCAGCCTCCAGTCAATCTGGCCGCGCTTCCTGCACAATAAGTGAGAGCCGCATTCTATAATAGGAAAGTGCTCGCCAATTGAGAATAGGGGCTGGAACAACCAGCCCGAAAAAGAATGAACAGAGTACGAGAAGGGGGCCAGGGGAAGCGCTGAGAAACAGAAACAAAGCAGCTACGAGACACTCAGTAACCCCTGCTAAGCAGCCGCAGACCGGAGATGCTGGGCTCCTGGAAGTGGGTCCCCTGGCCAGAGCCAGAGGCAGCAGCGAGGGCTCTGT
>WELB01000282.1:83127-94129 GCA_009602725.1 Spirogloea muscicola | reverse complement strand
CGGCGCCGCGCGCTGCGACGCGGCGGCGGCGCCAGCGGCTGCGGCGGCGGCGGTGGCGGAGAAGGGCTACACGCAGGCCGCCGATGGCACTCAGGAGACGCTCGAGTTCCGCATCTTCATCGCCGACGACGCCGGCAAGAAGGCAAGCAGCCCCGGCGCCCGCGTGTCGGCGACGGCGCTGGAGGACCCCCGTTGCCGTCTGTCTCGCCGCCGCCGCCATTGCCGTCTCACTGACGATCCGGACACGGCGCTTGCGACGGGCCGAGCGCCAGTGATAGCCACCAGTGGAAGCCTCTGCCGGCCGATCAAGCCAGCCGCCAATGCCGCCATCGCATAGGTCTCGCCGTGGCACGACATCCCGCTGCACGCGGGCGACGGCACGGTGCACTTCGTGTGCGAGATTCCGCGCGAGACGAGCGCCAAGATGGAGGTGGCCACGGACGAGCCGCTGACGCCCATCAAGCAGGACACCAAGAAGGGGAAGCTGCGCTTCTACCCGTTGAGTGCCGCTGCCCTGACTCGCTGCCGCCGAGGAACGCCCACTGCTGATGACGCTGACACCTGACGCGAATGCTGCTGACGGTGGCGGCTGTGTCGAGAATGCAGGTACAACATCAACTGGAACTACGGGCTGCTGCCGCAGACCTGGGAGGACCCGTCGTTCGCCAACCCCGAGGTCGATGGCTGCTTTGGCGACAATGACCCCGGTGAGACCCCTAGCGCTGCTCTCACTCTGCCGCAGCAGCAGGTTTTGGGTCCCTTGTGTTGCCGTGCTTACAGCTTGGCTGCCGTGGTTGCTGCAGTGGATCTGGTGGAGATTGGCGAGCGGACCGCCACGATGGGCGAGGTGTACCGCGTGAAGCCGCTGGCAGTACTTGCTATGATCGACGAGGGCGAGCTGGACTGGAAGGTCGTCGGCATCCGCGCCGACGACCCCAAGGCCGCTGAGGTCGACGACATTGACAGCGTGGAGAAGGTCTTCCCGGTGAGAGACGTGGCCGCTGCTGACGCGGCCGCGGCGCTTCAACTTGAGTGTGCAGCCATTGATTGCTGGCGTGTGATCTGGATTTGCTTGTTGTGGCCTGTGGGAGGAAGGTGCTTGTCTAAGGTTCTGTACTGTATACCCCTTTGCCTGGCTCAGGGCACATTGATGGCCATCCGTGACTGGTTCCGAGACTACAAGATCCCCGATGGCAAGCCCGCGAACAAGTTCGGCCTGGACAACAAGCCGGCTGGAAAGGTGTGTCACCAGTCTGACGAGCTGAGCTTGCTTCAGTACACTGTGTGAACCCTGGCTTTGTCCATCTTTCGTCTGGGACTGCGACACTTGGCTTATGTCAATCTAAGCCCTCCATGCCTACTTTGCGGACTTCAGGACTATGCACTGAAGGTTATCGAGGAGACGAACGAGTCTTGGGCTAAGCTGGTGAAGCGCGCCATCCCAGCTGGGGAGCTCTCCCTCAGCTGAGGGTTGCCTGCCACCACTCTGCAGGCTGTGCTCCATGAGCAAGCTTTCCACCACTCCATTGAAGTCTTTCGTGTGCCACACATCCCCATCAAATGCCCGCCTGATTGCTGCACATTCTGTGTGCCACGACTTTACTTTTGCCCCACACATTTGCAATGCTACAAGACACAGAATAGCTCTCAGATTTCTGGCTCCACAGAGCTTATTTTCTGAAGCAGCCAACTGGCAAGGCGAAACGGCTGACGCCGACTGGAAAGTACAAGCAGTGCATGCTTGGCAACATTCGTATTGTAATAAGCTCGATCCTCCAGCAGCGCAGCAGAGGTTGTCAAGCTCTGGTCATTGTGCCAGCTGAGCTGATGGAGCAACTCCAGCTGTGGCCAGTGAGCAGTGCGCTACTTCCTGGCCGCCTTGCCCTTCCTGCCCTTGTGCACCTTCTGCCGCGCGCCGCTCGCGGCCTTGGGCGCCTTCTTGGGCGACACCTTGAAGCCCGCCTTGCCAGCGCTGCCGCGCTTGCCGCTGTGGACCAGCACGCTGGCCATGCCCGAGCGCGCCTGCGCCCGCTTCCCCTCCCGCCTGTTGAGCAGCTTTGCATCGAGTGGCCAGAACGCATAGGGCTCGAGCCGCCCCGCCCGCTGTGCATCGCCGCCTGCTCGGCCCCTCTTGTCTGCATACTCCTGGCCTGTGTAGCCCCAGCCCTTCTTCCTCGCCGCTGTCGAAGCCGGCGCAGCCCGCTTGCTGCTGCCATTGCCGGTAGCGCGCCGCAGCCCCTGGGGACCCTTCTGCACCTTCGGGTGGTGCAGCCGGCCTTGGCTCCGCCCCCGGCTGCCCGTCTCCAGCCACTCGGCGTCGCCCATGTTGGCGTCCCAATCGTCATCGCGCCTCCGCTTCCCCCTGTCGTTGGAGCTGTCGGCAATTATGAGGCGGCCATCGGGCCCTACCTCGAGATCCCCCTCCTCATCACCATCCTGCCGCTGACCCCGCCTGGTCGATGGAGGCGCGGAGAGGGCGGTCCTTGTCCTCTGCACGTCCAGCAGATCGAGTGGCTCGCTGCTCTGGCCGCCCAGCTCGTCCTTGGGCAACCGTGCGAGCAGTTTCCGGCTCCTCTTACTTCTGAGCACGCATACCAACAGACGGGGCTGACTAAGGAAGGGCCAACGTGGTGATCCTGGAGGCCAATTCTCGGACGCCAAGCCAGCCAATCCATGATGAGCTTTTGATACAGGCCTCGTGCAATCTGCAGCCCAATAAGTGCCGCAAAAGCTCCTGAACCTGGTGTTCTAAAACAGCAGCAAGGCGTGCGTGAAGAGATAGAAGCCGCACAAGGAAGTGGCAGCGCTCCTCCCTGCAGATCTTAGGGTCGACTTGACTGGGCCGGCGCCGCTCCCACCGGCAGCGGCAGTCGAGGGCGCCAGGTCTGCGTCGCTGCCGTCGTCGTCGTCCTCATCGGAGAAAATGTCCGTGTGGTGGAAAGAGCTCCTCCTGCATCCATTTTGGCGTGTATGAGTACAACGGGAACCAAGAGTGCTGCCCCAGGCTGTACAGCAACTCATCAATGACAGAACGAAGTGCATAGACCCGACCGCAAGTGGCCCTACTTATGCCATCTGTTACCGAAGCTTCCAGGTCAAGATTGGCTCAATCAGAAGCAAATTGTTGGGTTGTGGCAAAAAGAGTGGCAGGTGAGCCTGACCTGGCAGTACTTGCTCTGGACCTTATCGACTTGGAATCCTCCTCCCCCTCCGTTTTCTCAAGCCTTTTCTTTTCCTCCCTTTCCTTCGTCTGATCATATCCAGAGTAACATGTTAACATTGCTATGTAGAGTCCTAAAACACGGGCAATCTAGCCAGAAATGATCGAACTTAAGATCGCCCAACTGAGGTAGCAGGGGTTTCGCATCTGTCAGCGTGGTTTGGTGAGTGGCATAAGCAACAGCTCTATGCCCGTTATATGAGGGGCGGACCTGCCGTCACTGATTAGAAGTAAAGCACAGTCTCGTTGATTTTAGTACTGGTTGTATTGGGTAAGTACCTGTGGAGCTTAGACAGAGGTGCAAGCAGTGCTTCTCTAGTCTTACAACACTCAATTATGCAACAGCTTTTAGGCCTTGGGGCCAAGCTGACCTTACGGATGTGCTGCAGCAGCTTGATATGCTCCTCAGGCATGACCGCAGCAACTGTGTTGTAACCACACCTGCGGACCAATCTCTCCACGATCACCCGCACCTGTTTGAGGAACGCGGTAAGATTGGCAGCAGTGATGATGCTAAGAACGTTTTGACTGTCCATTCTCATGGAATTAAGACCATGAAGACCTAATCAGTAGCCTATTCAAACGGCCTGGATGTGCCAATGTCAGCATCCAAAATTTTGGAAATTGACGTCTAAATACCCTGCTCTTTAAAGTGAAATGAAGAATGAGGGGGATTGGAAACCATCAAGAGAAGGTTGGAAAGGGGAGACTGCTTGAAAAGTAGCAAGGCACAAAGACAGTGGAGGACAGCCTGACTAGGTAGGTAGGTTAAGTACTGGATGACCTTCATTCGAAATTGGTTCTTGGCGTCCTCACACCAAAGCAGGAGCCCTTCAATCATACTAGCCAAGTAAGGCTCCAGCTCGCCGGCGGGTAGTCTTGCAATGACCACTTTTACTAACCCCAGAACAGCCTGCCCCCAACACACACGTATCAGTGATGAAGAGAGGCATCGCCTCTTCATCAAGCTTAGGGAAGCCTCTTTCCAGTCGATAATGCAGCCTGGTCGGATGCAAGGATCTGGTGAAAGTCAGTGACATACCTTTATAATCTCTCGACTCTTGCTGCGCAGGAGGAGGAGGGCTGTGGGGAGGAGCTCCGGCACTGTGCGAACAAGGTGCACCGAGAACTCGTAGAGAAGTCGGGCCAGAGCAACTACGGTGGCGCTGACCATCTGGGACGTCGAGCCTGCTAGCCCTCCCATTACCTGCGTACCAAAGGGTCTCAATAAGGGTCTCCCAAAAAACACAATCACAGGAGCCTGGGCTCCCTCCCTTACAAGCAGAATCCCAAATATCCAGCCCAAATGACCAAGGTAGCACTATCACAAATTGCAACAAAGCGTCAGCTATATATATGCATTAGCGTTGCATTGCTACCAGATTATCTCAAGAAATTTGGTCACATGTATTACGACCTTGTGCATCATAGGAGGAGACAGGGAACAAATACCATTGTAAAGAACTGCAGCAGCTTGTCAGGGCTACCCCCAGAATTGGTGTCCGCTGTGCTATGGGCCACCGTGACAAGGAGGTCATAAGCCACGTTTCTTGTCTTCTTGTTCACCTGACACACGGACGCACTTGGAGTAAGTCATGCATGGCTGTCACTTGCCACGCAATGGCTGTCACTTGCCACGCAAATCGTTCTCACTTTCACCCTGAACCAACCCTGAACAAATCAGTCACAGCACTAAAAATGGATACAGGTGGCAGACGTGTATCGTTACCTCCTTGGTGGCAAGGATGATCTCGCTTATCAGCAGGGACGCAGTGTCATCCTTGCGGGCATCTCCAATCTGCCCAGAGAATGTATGGGTTAACCATACATAATGTAAAATAACCCACAATCAGATTGCAGGTGGAGAAATGGACCTCCGAGATATGCATCCAGACAATGTGGAAGAGAGCACCTTAATGAGGTAGACACTCAGGGTGTGCAAGCAAATGATGCGGTGCCGCTTGGCTGAGGCCTGGCAAGCTTGGAGAGAGTCTACAAGCAAGCTCAGGAGCTCCTTGAGATTGCGCTCCAATAATGAAGGGTGCTCCTGAGAGGCATGACAACATATTCTAGCAGCGACTCTCAGAGAACCTGGGTATCAACTACCAAGTCATACTGATCAACACAAAAAAAGGTTTGTGCTTAGGCTGCTCATATGCAAGGACTGCATTCAAGGTGAAGAACAGGTACCTTGAGTAGCTGCGCCAGTAATTTGTACGCCTTTTTTTGGACAAGTGCATCACCATCCTGTCAAGCGCCAGCATTCATAGGCAAGCCCTTGAATTGGGTTCTACAGCCAACAGTGCAAGTGATTCGATGCTTGACTTCTGTCATGCATTCACTATTTTTTATTTGATATTGGACATACAACATGAGGTAAGACACCCAGGACAGAGCTTAACCACGTCATTCTTAAAGACACGTTGCAAGTGTAGCCCTACCAAGAGGAGCCACATGAAGCAGCTCGTGACAGCAGGGACTTACTTTCAAGGCAGGCTTCGCAGAGCTGAGCAGCATGTCTGTGCTCTCCTCATCCAGGCCCTTAGACAATGCAAGTGCCAAGTCCATCAAGGTGCACCTGCTCATGAAGAGTCTTGTGATGCACTCAAAATGATGCACACCAAGCGCGTCATAGGCTGCAAGGAAGTGTCAACATAGACTACACACCAGCTTCTTTACACAAGGAGGTGGATTGTAAATAACCCACAGACATGAAATAACCAGAAGCACTGACCCTAACACTTGTTCAGCAATATAGACTGTCGACCAGAGTTAGTTGATTGTGGTTGCTGAAAAATTGCATCCACTCAAGAAGACATGGATGCAACTACTCAAGAGAAATGTATTGCAAACCTTCGAGCAAAGGCAGAAGTAGCAACGTCGGTCTGCATTGGATCGTTATCGCTAGTATGATTGCTAGCATCACTGGCCTCCATTGTAGCAGCCAAAAGCCTCCGCATTATCTCCACAAAGTAAAGCCGCACAACCTCCCGTGGAGAGATTGAAGCCAGGGCTGCTATAGTATCCTGCCCAAAAATAAGTCGTCTCAATGCACTGAGCTCCTCAAGGTACAGAGCTGCTTTAGCTGCACTTATCTTACAACTTGTGGCATAGAACTTGTGCATATTGAAACTATCATCACCCAAAGGTCTAACAACAATACAGTCTTGCCTACCTGGATGTTGCCTCGTCTCTCAGAAGGAGTACTGAGGAAGATGTTGAACAGCAATGGGAGGAAATTCTTGGAAAATGCAGCAACTGCAGAAAGATTAGCCTCTGCCTGTTCCGGTGAATAGAATCGCTCCTTACGGACTCCTTCACCAAGCTCAGCGGCAACCCTTCTTCCTCATCCTCCACCACCTCGCGCCCCTTCTTGGGTCGACCGGCACCTTTTGCCTTCAGTGTATCACCCCTTGCTCTCCTGTTTTGTGCTATCAATTTCTGCATCATAAATTTCAAATGTGTCATGAGCACGCTATCACTTTGTCTATCATCTGTGCAGAGCAGAAAAGAATCTGTCTTTCGCAGAAAATAGATACTGTGCAAGTAGTGGAACGTATACAGTATGTGTGGGTGTCATGTGAAGTGTATAATGGCAATCTGCATGCTGATCATAATCACAGCTATCTTCCAAGTAACCTCATACTTGACATTTGGCTGCACGGCAGGGCAGGGGCGGCCTCTCTCTCTGATCAGCTGTGAATCGCACTTGCCTGCAGGCTGTTGTATATTATGGTCCTGAGTTCAGGTTCTTTCTCCAGAACGTTCCCGAGCAATTGGGCCATCTACACAACACGAGAGTTTCACTTCTGCATTGTGAACACTCCCAAAGTTGCTGAGTATCTAGATCAGGTACTGTGCTCTGGTGAGCCGAGGATTGTCAAGCTAGGCAGCTTACCCCTTGGAACGCTTGCGAAGTGTCTCTGGGATAATTGCAGAATGCAGGGAGCAGTGCCCACAACAAGTAAACGCACGACTCCGCATTTTTTGCTGCTATCGGCCGACCCTCCTTGGTGCACTGCAAGCCAGCAGGATAAGCATGCAACAGCAGCGCACCGTCATAAGTGTCCACCTCAATACTGGTCATGGCTCAGCCTGTGGCAGCACAATCAAGAAGCAACCACAGGCATTCTGTCACTGACTATTGCAGCGTATGCTAATAGTGATGTGTAGGGCCAACAGATACTAAACGCTTTCCATGCACAGGTCCTCATGCTATGCCGGCTTGACGGAGAAATTTGTCAGCACAAGTCATGTGTTCAGCCACGGGCTGAGGTGGTAGTCAAAGCAGACGGCAAGTAATGGCGTGGAGACTTTCGCACCTCTACTGATCTTGCTCTCAGACGGGTAGCTATGGGCACCAAGACTGTCGCAAATGCCTGAAGACGCGCCCCAATGCAGTGCTGCTTCAAGATTGGTAGTAGCCAGGCCCTTGACTTTGAGAGGTCCGGACCATCCATGTCAAGTGGCAGGATGGAAAGTAAGTTGTCTGGTCCCATGGCTGCTACTGCTGCCCCTATGGCCAAATGCAGCTGCAGAAGAGAGCAGGCGGACTGTCAGTTGGTACAAACACGGGATCCTCCACCCAAGCGTCTGGCATGGTACGATAAGTAATTGAGTATTGCTCTGGAAGTTGTATCATTCGACTTGCAAAGTGAATGCTGGTCGAGAGAAGCCAAGCAAGGCCAAGGTACTGCCAGAACATCAAGTCCAGCACAAGGCCCAACCTGCTTGCGGCAGCGCATGTCGCTGTCAGGAAGC
This sequence comes from Spirogloea muscicola, assembly GCA_009602725.1. NCBI lineage: Eukaryota > Viridiplantae > Streptophyta > Zygnematophyceae > Spirogloeales > Spirogloeaceae > Spirogloea > Spirogloea muscicola. The sequence goes on along the minus strand of WELB01000282.1, from coordinate 86,148 downwards.
TCTTGAAGCTCTCCCAGACTTACGACAGTGCTTTGCATTAGCACCGCCGAGGCAGGCCCTGCAGCAGGCCAAACCCACTTGTCACCACTTGTTGCTCTTCAGAGATTGGTCAGCTATGGCATTGATGTCCCTCTGCCGTTCAAGCATACTCATGATGAGCATTACCGCTCGTAGTTGATTTCAACAAGCAATTATACTGTGCACCTGTCCCCTTACAAGAGACATCTCAATACCCTACAGCAATCATGCTGCCTTGCTATCTGATGAGCAGTACCAAGCTTGTCAAATAGGGCTGCCAGAATGAGTAGTCCCATGTCCCACGAAGAAATGTACTGGTAACCCAGAATGCTCTCCATGGCCGTGCAGACGCGCTCCAACGGCGTCTTGGCTCCCTTCGGCCTGTCATTGCCAAGCCCTGCCTGTCTTGACGCTTCTGCAATCATCGCATCATCTATGCAGGAGGCAATGAGGCTCCTAAGCGCCTCTGCTGAGGTGTAGACCACCTCCTCCTGCTCCGCGGCCAAATTACCTGCCTCCCACAAACAGCACGTCAGCGTTGAGGAAGTAGCCTTATGAGGGTATGCAGAAGTCTGAACGCGTGGGCTGGATGCAATGTCAATGCTGGAAAATGATGCCACAGGACATGCATCAAAGGTACACGTTCACTCAGACTTAACAATATCTTTGATTTACTTCAGGGGGATTTTTCTTAAAGGATGTTATCCAAAGCCAAGGTTTGTTGATAATCATCGTGAATCTAGGACTTCGACGTGAATCCAATCCTCTGAGACATACACATCTGCCAACAGCCCCAATGGAAACACGTTGCAAGTATCCACTTCGACGAGCTTACCAACAAGGTTGTAAACTGCCAGGGGCAGCTTCTGAGCACAGAGGACATGGTCGAGGTCATGGAGGCGGGCAAAAGCCTGCTGGAAAAACTGCGCAGTGGCAACTGCCACATCGGCGTCCCGCCGCTCAGCAGCCCCCTGCTGCTGCTGGAGCAGCACCACGTCAAGGATCTGAGAGAGTGCCGGCGCCGAGATCGCCGAGCCGGGGTCAGAGGCCAGGACGTGAAGCGTGGCAAGAACGTGGCGGCTGAGCAGTGGCTGTCGGAGGACAAGAAGGCCGGCGAGCTCCTCGGCCAGCTTCGCTGCCGCAGTTGTTGACACAGCCGGCAACAACTTCTTCAGGGCCCCGAGCATGTGCAGCGCCCGGACTGCCGCAGTCATGGGGACCGATCCACTGTCTGTCGGTGCCTGAGCAACCGTCGCCGCAGCAACCGCAGCTGCTCTAGCCCTGGCCTTCTTGCCCGGCGACACGACTTGCGACTGCGCCAATGTGGCCGCTGCCAGGACCTCCTGGCACCTCCCGACCACCATTTCGCTCGCCAGGTCATGCGACGCAGATGCGGAGCGAAGGCTCTCCAGGACCTGTGCAGCACAGTCCTGCGCCCGCTTGCGCACCTGCGGCCCCTCGCAGCAGCCTGTCAGACCATCGCTCCACCATGTGTTGTCTGATGTTGCTGACAACCAATGCTGCCGGAGCACTTGCCTTGGGCCTGGAGTCGACGCAGTGGGCCACGAGGATGCCGCAAGGGCGCGCAAGCGGCAGCCAGTTGGCCTTGTCGGCCGCCTGCAGCAGGTGCTGCATGCACTGCAGCGCAGCTTTGAGGCAGTTGGCGCCAGTGGCAGGCATGGTCGCCAGCGCAGCCAGAACGGCGAGGGCATGCTCCGCCTTGGAGCGCAGGGCGGCAGCGGGCACCCTGGGAAGCGCGACCGCCAGCAGCAGGCAGATGGCCGTGCGCATGGCCTCGCCATCGGGTTCTGCCGCCTGGCGCTCCAGTGAGGCCATCAGCGCCGCAAAGTAGGCTGCACAAATCAGACGCAGGGCAGGTGAGCATTGGTTCAGCTGTGTGTGGCGCTGATCCTGTGCACAGGTAACGTGCATTCGCTTCGATCGCTCGCTGCACATCAGAAGCCAGTTATGCTGTGAGTATTGCTTGCCAAACCTCGCTGAAAGCGACCCAACAAGCTGGTGATTCGGGGTTTAGGGTTCAGGATTTAGGGTTCAGGGGAATAGGGTTTGTGATTGCGAGCCAAAGCGGCAAAGAGACACAGGTGGCCGAGCTTAGAGGCTATGGCCACTACATCCCATGACTCGACCAGATTGCCAAGGCCGGCGGGGTCAGGCGAGCGCGTGTGTGGCGCCGATTGCGACGGCAGGTCGCGTTGCTGGGGCTACGACGGTCATGGCACGAGCTAGGTGAGGCGTTCTGGCCGTTATACTCACTGCTTGCGCTGGGCTTGATGCCTTGCACGGTGAGGACCTCGCCCGTGGCAGCCACCACGGCGCAGAGATGCTGGTGCTCGGTCTGCCGCGAGTTGCGGTACCGCCGAAGCGTGTCCTCGAAGACGCCGCCGCCGCCGCCGCCTCCGCCGCCGCCGGTCCCACCGCTGCCGGCAGCGCTGCCGCCATTGGCGCCTTCTGCTCTGAGACCCCTCCCCTCTGGCACCGCCATGGCAGAGGCCGCGGGATCCTGCCTCGCACGGCCACCCCCGGGCCGACGAAGGTGACCCCGGGGAGCGCGGCGGCGGCGTCGGCGGCGGAGGCGGCGGCGCGTGCGGCGCAGCGTCCGGGCGAGGGGTTGGGGGATAAGCAGAAGAGATGGCGGCTGCTGATAGTAGAAGAGCGGCTGTATTTTTTGAAAAAAAAAAAGGATAAAAGAGAGAGATCAGAGGCCAGCCCGAAGGCAGCAAGCCAAGGCGCGCAAATGACAAATGAAACCTTGTCCAAGGCCTGCAGGATTCAAATCCTTAAACCTGGACGGCTTGCTAACATGTCACCAGGTAGAAAGTGTAACCTATGTCTTCAAATTTAAAGGAAAGACAAGATGAAGAAAGCGGCTGCTGATATGAAAGAATCGGCTGTGAAATGCCAGCCAGATGCATAAAGGAAAGACAAGATGGTGGGCGCCTCTCCGTTGGCTCTCAACGGCCCCCCGGCCCCCCCCCCCCCCCC